>CABFPE010000052.1:1849076-1863957 GCA_900660155.1 Hofstenia miamia | reverse complement strand
TATATATATATATGTATATATATATATAATTTTGCTGATATTATGTATAATGATGAATATATATTTCGGACCTAACATAACCCTCAGAATAAATTTCAACACAAGGCCCACCCCCTCATCTACATGTATATTTACATTGTCCTTTTGATAAACAGACATAAGCCCGAGGCAGGTTTATATAAAGTTAATGGAACCCAATAATGCAAATCAAACGGGTTATTGCGAAAGTTCTAAATTGATATTCTGTGAACTTCAAGTTTACTAATTGTGTTTCAAATACAACCTGCATGTTCTAGCTTAGGTACTACTCAATCCATTCCCATCATTGATTACATCCAGTTCCCTAGGTAAAGATAAAATTGGAGAAGAGTTTACAATATTGATTTATATAATAAAGAATATTTCTAATAAGAAAAATAGTCCAAAATTTGTTGCAGGATTTTAGAAAAAAATGCTTGGGAGCTACACTACTTAAACAAGAATAATGTAGGAATAAGGCACGACAGGATCCTAAAAATATTACATGAAAATGTATTGTGCAGTACATAAATTCTGCCCCTCTAAACACCATTTATAAAATTGTAGACAGCGGTGATATTTTATATCAAGTGATTCACGATTATTTTTAAATGTTTTTTAAGTTTTTTCATGCATTTTCTCAGTTTTTATAGATTCGTCCCAATTTTTTAAAATTTTAAGTGTTTTTTAATTACGTGATGCCATCACTTTTCCTTCATCCATTCTGGAATAATTTTGTTTCGATGAATCAATCCACTCGGATTTTGCAAAATGTTCATTCAAGTATTACTGAATATGAGTAATAATTTTAAGCATTTTAATATGGGGCTACTCAAGTCCCTAACTCTCTTAAAAGTAATGGAAATTGCAGAAATCTAACGAAATATTGACGAAGATATCTTATCCCAATGATCATCACAAAAAGTGACAATTTAATTAATCAACCATTGTTTGAAAAAAGTGTTTCGAAATTTTTGAAATTGCTCCAAGAATTTAACATTTACTCTATGATTAGTTTGGAAAAAGCGGTAAATTTTGACGTTAGGAATACGTCAATTCAAAATTTAAATTCCAGCTCTGAACATATCTGTCTACATTTTGCAACATTAAAAAAATTAGGGTTTCAATGATTATTATAGGAATATTCTTTGACTGCCAAGTCCCATAGTCACACAAATTTCAATAAATCTGTGGTCTATAATGCATAACATTGAACACATTTGTGCAATAATCTATGAAATGCATTGTCTCTGGTAGATGTGGGTTAGTTAATAATGTCCAACAGGAATTCGTTAAATAAATTTCCATGTTTGCGATTCCTTGGATGATAGGAAATTTCAGTGGTGGATTCAGAGGAGGAGATCCCGGAATGCATACCCTATCAAGATTTTTTGACAAGGAACAGCCTGCGCTAGTCGCAGAAATCCCTAATCCTCAAAACTAGACAAATTTGTAATTCTTTATATTTGTAAATATATTGACGGTTTTTATAAGATAGAATTCCTATTCAAAACCAAATAAATATATAGTAGTGCTCAAAAAGTTTGCATAGGTACTCAAAATACACATTATTGCTTCTATTGAACTATAGTAGCAGACTTGTCAACGAACCGACATTTCCAAGCTCGGCTCGATTAGGCTCGTTTAAATTTTGTATAAGTTGGGCTCGGCTCGGCTCGCCACATAAAATCTTTAATGAGGCTAGTTTTAGCTCGGTATTTTTTTAAAAATATTGTGCTCAAAGATTTTTTTACATAGCTCTTCCTATTATTTAATAAACATTGCTTAAATAAGATTATAGAAAAGGCATACTGACTTCAAAAAATAAGAAAAATCTCCATAATCAAATTAATAAGCAGAACTATAAACTTGCTTTGCCTAAAATAGGCTCGTTTTGGGCTCGTTGTATATCAAATACTGTGCTCAAGCTCGGCTCGGCTCGCCTTGGCTCGGCTCACTCGTTAGAAGCTCGGCTCGTTGACAAGTCTGTATAGTAAGTACTACAGCTTTGCAAACCGTATACGTATTGATTACTACCCACTTCTGAATTTTACTCATAACTCATTTCAATGAAATTTTGTTGCAAAAATCAATAATTATTTATCTACGTGTGGTGACATTGAACTTCCAACATGCAACGACATGATGACCTGAACCTTCAAATCATCACGCTTTCTGTCAAGACGAGCAAGTCCGGCGCCGAAATTGTTTGTGATCTCAACGTATGTCAGTCATCGGTGTCACGCGTCATTAAACAATATGAGGAAACAGGTGATCATGGCATTAGTATCAGAACTGCCGCCGGCCAAACAAATTTGATGAAAGGGATTTACGTCACATTCGACAAATTGTTCTGAAAAGCCCCCTTGCAAATGCAAACAAATCAAGGGCATGTTGGGATCATCGGGTGATGACGTGAGTATATTGAAATGCGCCATTCTTAAAACTGGGTGTCAAACATTGAAAAGTGGAAGAAGGCCATCCCTGAATGAAAAACAGGCTCTTTGCTTCCTTGGAAATAATGTTAATTTGGAACTTCTTATCTTTTGTTTTAATGCCCAGGTACTTATATCTACCAACAATATGTTTAAACATTGGCATGACAGTTTTCGTATCCAAAGGATTTTCCATTATGCTAAATGTTGAGTCTCTATATTTAATAGAATCCTGATAGCGTAACAGATTGCTGGACCATGTCTTTCTATTTTCTTTGATTTATTTGTTACTTTTATAATGTCCCATTATCATGAGATAAGTAATCAGAACGAAAAAAGGAAAATGTTGCAATAAAATGTACTAAAACATTAAAAACATTAGAAAATTGTGTTAATAATTGCATGGTATATAGGCAGGGGCGTCGTGCACCAAAAAAACTACATGTCTCACTTAACATTATGCAGCCATTGTTAAGGCTGACTAAGAAAGTATGGTTCTCATTGGCAGTAAGCATTAGTAAGCTAATGCCCATGTTCCACAGCTTTTGTCTAGCATTGATGATTGCAATTGCAGGCTCATAAACACGTTCAACAAGGTCTGCTTCAGCCGCTAAAATAGTTTAACCCACTCCCAAATTTTTTTTGCATGTATTAGATGGAACTGCTTTTAGCAAACAACGTGTTACAATGATGTTATTTACAGTTAAATATTTTAGCCAATAAGTGATAAATCGATAAAATTCTGTGGTAACCAATCAATATGTTTGCAAACAGCTCGATGCAAAAGTTCCCTCAAAAACTATACTTTCCGTGTGAATCATTTCATTGCACAATACTTACTTCTATTGAATATTAGCTTGAATGAAAATTTAAAATGCGCCCAGAATTAATTGGGTACGCATATGCTTTGAAAATGGAGGGGGCGTAGCACGTATGTATGTGTTAAGCAATTTAAAATTTATAAAATTAGTTAAAGAAACATTATTTATTTTAGTAACCATTGAAATTTAGATTTTGTATTACAGGGAATGAAAAATGTAAGAAACTAATTTTTTTCAATTGCGAACTTTTTCTAATGGAAATTCCTAATACACATATAAATTGATGTAAAACGTATTTGTTCATCATGTAATCAGTTTTTGTGAATACAATATATATATATATATATATATATATATATGCATTCTTAAATATGTATATACTGGTAAATTGCTATAGTGAAAATCGATAGGTGCATATTTTACTGATAGATAGCTAATGGATCATGTTTAGCCATTACATGTGATTATACTTTGTGGCAAAATTTCAAAAACTAACTATATATTTACTTTCACTATTAGCCCAATTTGAAATATTAGCGAAAATATTATTCAGCTGAAAATGACAAGTAGAAACTGGCACTTATTGTGTTGAAAATTTGAAATTAAAATTTTGAAGGTTGCATTCAAATGTAACCTTAAACAGCCCAGGGGTTTTTGAAAAAATTTTATGATTCTATAAAAAGGTTTAATACGCTTATAGCTAAAAAAAACTATTAAAGCTATACTCCATGTGAAAACACCACATGATAGAGGTGAGCTTTCTTGTCCTTTTTCGTTCTAAGTCCGTGACCCGGCTCTGTTGCATCGAAGCGTGCCTTTGCACGAAATCTCCAGTGGTAAGGGCTTTCGGCAGCGCGACCTATGACTTTGCGCACGGCACGCCTCAATGGGTTTGAGATGTCTTTGCACATATCAAGAAACAGTCAAAGTTGTTTGTTGCTTTAATGGGCTCAAAACTTCATAAAAGTATGAACATTTGGAATAGAGAGAATTTAAATCTTTTTGAAAAATTTTCAAAGAAAACGTATTAACCTTTTCAACAACCTCAAGCACAACAGCTCGCTTTAATGAAAAACTTTCAACATTGTATTAAAGTAGGTTTCCCAATAGACTTATCCATGCCCAAAGATTTGCAAATTTGCTAATAGGCTCTGAGAAAAAACGTTCTGTCCTTTAAAACGGACGCTAGGCTGGTTAAGGTTAACCAACAAGTGTTTACTTATGGTATTTTGGAAAGATGTACCAATTGCATAATTTTAGATTTTCATAAATTCAATAATTATTTTGCCAATGAATTTTTTCTTAACATTCGCCACTAGAGGGACCATACCCTGGTCGTACCAAGATTATGTTAAAGAGATGCATGCTAAATTTTGTAAACAGTTTTCATGTTTAAACCTTAAGCTCAACAAAATGAAGAAAGAGAGTTTACTCGTTTAACTGCGAATTAAATATTTCGTTCAAGCAAATATTTATTGAAGCTCTTAACTTAATAAATGAAAGATTTCAAGTACAAACAACTATGATGTATCTTTAGTTTCACAATTGTCAAATATAATTAGAAATAGGAAAATGGCAAGGAATCATTTATTCATTGTTCTATATATTTATCAACTTGCAACCAGTCATTCAATATGAATGATTACGAGGTCTATTTCAAAAGTAAATTTCCCTTTGAAAAAAAAGGCAAAATATGTCAGTTATAAACGTTTGTATTGCACTAAACTTTAGACAAACATGAATTTATTCAAAATACGAACCCTTATAGTCAACACATTTGCGCCATTTGCTCACTCACCTGTCAAAGACATGGCCAAAACCATTTTCAGCTAGGTGTTGTGATGATGCAGAAGTTGCCTCATTGATCTTATCCATGAACTCAAAACGTCTTCTGCGCAAAGTCTCTTTCAACTTGGGAAAGAGATTAAAGTCGGCGGAAGCNTTGAAAAAATTTTATGATTCTATAAAAAGGTTTAATACGCTTATAGCTAAAAAAAACTATTAAAGCTATACTCCATGTGAAAACACCACATGATAGAGGTGAGCTTTCTTGTCCTTTTTCGTTCTAAGTCCGTGACCCGGCTCTGTTGCATCGAAGCGTGCCTTTGCACGAAATCTCCAGTGGTAAGGGCTTTCGGCAGCGCGACCTATGACTTTGCGCACGGCACGCCTCAATGGGTTTGAGATGTCTTTGCACATATCAAGAAACAGTCAAAGTTGTTTGTTGCTTTAATGGGCTCAAAACTTCATAAAAGTATGAACATTTGGAATAGAGAGAATTTAAATCTTTTTGAAAAATTTTCAAAGAAAACGTATTAACCTTTTCAACAACCTCAAGCACAACAGCTCGCTTTAATGAAAAACTTTCAACATTGTATTAAAGTAGGTTTCCCAATAGACTTATCCATGCCCAAAGATTTGCAAATTTGCTAATAGGCTCTGAGAAAAAACGTTCTGTCCTTTAAAACGGACGCTAGGCTGGTTAAGGTTAACCAACAAGTGTTTACTTATGGTATTTTGGAAAGATGTACCAATTGCATAATTTTAGATTTTCATAAATTCAATAATTATTTTGCCAATGAATTTTTTCTTAACATTCGCCACTAGAGGGACCATACCCTGGTCGTACCAAGATTATGTTAAAGAGATGCATGCTAAATTTTGTAAACAGTTTTCATGTTTAAACCTTAAGCTCAACAAAATGAAGAAAGAGAGTTTACTCGTTTAACTGCGAATTAAATATTTCGTTCAAGCAAATATTTATTGAAGCTCTTAACTTAATAAATGAAAGATTTCAAGTACAAACAACTATGATGTATCTTTAGTTTCACAATTGTCAAATATAATTAGAAATAGGAAAATGGCAAGGAATCATTTATTCATTGTTCTATATATTTATCAACTTGCAACCAGTCATTCAATATGAATGATTACGAGGTCTATTTCAAAAGTAAATTTCCCTTTGAAAAAAAAGGCAAAATATGTCAGTTATAAACGTTTGTATTGCACTAAACTTTAGACAAACATGAATTTATTCAAAATACGAACCCTTATAGTCAACACATTTGCGCCATTTGCTCACTCACCTGTCAAAGACATGGCCAAAACCATTTTCAGCTAGGTGTTGTGATGATGCAGAAGTTGCCTCATTGATCTTATCCATGAACTCAAAACGTCTTCTGCGCAAAGTCTCTTTCAACTTGGGAAAGAGATTAAAGTCGGCGGAAGCCAAGTCGGGAGAATACTTAAGCTGACTGAGTTGTTCCCAGTCTTAATTATGAAGAAGATCCATTACCAATATATCTGTGTGGACTAGTGTGTTGCTATGGTGAAAAATCACACCTTTTTTCAGAGGCCCTGAATGAAATTTTTCCTGTAGGACCCATTTGCAATATACAGCGTTAATTGTGGTGCCTGCATGGACAACCCAGTTAACCAAAGTGCCTGCTGCATTGAAGAAAACGATGTACATCACCTTCATTGCACCTTGTTTGCACCAAGCTTTCTCAGGATGAGGAGAACCTTGGTTGCACCATTGTGCTGATTGCCCCTTCAACTCATGGTCCCAAAAGTATGCTCATGTCTTAGCCCTCACAATGAAATCTGAGCAGGTTAGAATGGCAAAGACGCACTCAATCTGTTCATTGGTCTTTATTCAGAAGGTGTGGGTTTTGCTGGCAAAAATCTTCTACTTCTTTTTTAAGAATATGCATGTAATGTTCCCGATTTCTTCAAATGTTCTCATTGTGTCCTCTTCAACCACAGTCCTCACTTGCTCCACATTGTAACCAGTGGTGGACGCTTGTAATCTTCCAGAAAGCTGCTCATCTTCTACGTCCAGTCGACCATCTTCAAAACTTGCCACTCACTTCTGAACAATCTGAATTGATGGAGAAGATGTTCCAAGTGTTTTAGAAAAAATTTGGAGAATTTTTGGCAGCCACTTCTATGAAAGTGCAAAGAATTTTATTATGACATGAATATCATATTTCGAGAATGACAGCTGCACAGGTCAGCCTATCCATACTATCCAACTGTAGAAAGGAATTGTGAAGCGTATATATAGTTTAGGAGAGTGAAATTCAGTAAGTACTGTTCAATTAAATTAAAGTTTGGATGTGCAATTTCAGAAGAGTACCTATTATGTGAGCTGAACTAACCCAGATGCAAACTTACTTTTGGGATAGTCCTCATACCTCTACATGTAAATACATTGACTTTTAGTTTATACGAAGGTTTCCTAAGTGCCATGCAAATCCTAAGCATTGTGTAAGCTGTAAAAACTCCTATAAGTTGACCTAAGGCAATACTTTATCCTTGTCTTCAACATCTCTTTATGATGTTGGGAATCAGGGCTTATAATATTAATCCTGAACATCAATTGTGCTTAAGCTTGCATCAATTTACTAATGCAATCAAGATTGATTAATAAGTGAATAGATTATAACTAAGCTTATTCACAAACACAATAGAGTTGTGACAACTTGTACAAAAATCAGGTAATATGAATATAAAAATACAAGTATATTGCAAGAATCATGATGCAAAAAGCTTTAGGAAATACCTAAGAAGTTTAGAGTAGCTAAGAGTAAGCTGTTATTGTATAATTTATATACTTAATATAGTTTATTTAAAAGTGCGCAATATCTCAATTTGACTGTAACTTTTTCTTAATCTCTTTTTTTCCTTTTTCTCTTCCTAAGTTTTCCTTATGACGTAGTCACTTTGTCCACTTTTCCTTGTTTCATGATTCTGATTCATTTCTTTTGAAATTTCAAACAGAAACTAACCTGTATAACTGTGTTTGATAACAAACGAGTGTTGTTAACAGTCAAGTCTTCTGCGATGACAAAGTTCTTTTTATTCTTGACTTGTCATCAAAAGGATTACTAATTAGTTTTGTTTGCTACAATTAATCAAATTTTTATTCAACCTAATATTTCATTTTAACATATAAAACTAATTTAAACATTTTCATGGTGACCTCGCATTATTATCTTCCAAGCAGTAACACCTCTGTTTATCTAATATTACCGTTAAAAATCTGTTGACTCATTGTTGATTAGATAAGGCAAAATTTGTTAGCTAATGCTTGAATCCATACAACCTAGAATAGTCGAACAATAAATAATATCAAAGCTTCATAACAAGCATTGGAAAGAAAGCAATAAAAAATTAATTTTAATATATTGAAAGGAAGAACCTAACTTGATATGGAAACATTAAAAAGCATGTGAAGTTTAAGAACCACTAACAACCATCATAACTATCACTGACTTCCAACAATATATCCAACGAATTTTTGGTTGACTATGATGTATGCACATTTGCACAGTTTAATATTAATTGTCAAGTATGCCCCAGGGGCGGATTGGGCCACGGGCGAGCGCCCGATGGGCCGGGCCGCCGTGCAGTCACAAACTAACAGACAATGTCAAATTGATATTTTAAATGATAGTGCCCCCTAGGCAGCCTAGTCAACCTACAAATTTTACATCTCAGCCGCCTTCTTGTGCCATAACTTTTACAATTGTCCTATAATATTTGCACTGCCTCAGCATAAAATATAGCATAAAGATATGAACGCCTAATTTTGAAAGGGTTAACACGTGAATATTGTGTACTATATAACCATTTTTCCTTTAGTCGCTCTCAGATTGCGTGCGTTTGAGAAAACAATTAACATGATCAGTTACAGACAGTCAGTCGCATTTTCGCCTAGCCCTAGATACATTCAGAAAAATTTGTTTATTTAATAGTTTCCTTATTTAGTACCTTCAAGAAAATCTCAGTTTGATTTTCATTTCATTTTGGGACGTCAACTCAAACGGTAGAAAAAGTGAAGGACAAAATAATACTAATGAATTACATTTTAGATTTTTATTTTTGTGCTATTGTTAGCAACTGAAAATGGATTACGGGTACAAAAATTTGTGATTAAGATCAGTGATAACCAGGGTTAAGATAAATCTAATTTAAAATCTAAAAAACTTCGGAAGTTGTTATTACATAGTAGGTAAGTAGTAAATATTATTGTAGGAAAAGGACAACTAGCGTTATGGACACGTCACGTCAAGCAAGGCATGGTAGAAATTGAAAGAAGCAATATTTATTTCAGTTTCTTTAGAGATATAATATTTTTTTTAAATTTGGCATTTGTAAAAAAATGGTGTTCTGAAAGTAATTAAAGTAGATTGTTTTAACTTATGTGTTAAAATTTTCAAATATGTTAATCATCAAGAATTGCAAGTGACAACATTGTTTGAAAATCTTTATAATAACTTATACCTTATGTGTAGAATTATATTGTGATAAGTGTGTTTATTTCTATCTGTTTTTAACTACATTATTTTTAATTATGAAGGAGGTGCCGAAAAGTTATTTCTAATCAGTCTCATCAAACAGATGCCTCATTAGCTTCTGTTCTTCTTGGAGCGAATGCGTACGACGACATCCAGACTGGTGTTGTGGACGATTCCGGTGCAGGTTGCACGACTATGTATATGCCCTAACCGACGAAGCCAGGCAAACTGACAATGCTGATGCTCCTACTATTGACTTATTTGAACGGTCGAGTCCCTATAATATGAATTTTTTCTTTTCGAAGCATTCAATACAACCGGCAGATAACGTTTCGTTTGATAAATCACGTATGGTCTACTACAGAAAGAATAGTATACGCCGGGAATGGTTAACATATTTGAGCGAACATTTCGCATTATTTGGCTCAGTTTGTCTTGCATTTAGTAAAGAAAGAGAAAGTTTATTTGTTTCTGGATTAAAGGACTTTAGTGTCAAGGACCTTTACATGTGAATCAAACAACACGAATGCACAGCAAACCATTCTTTATGCGCTGAAGCTTTTCTAACAATTGGTAAGTCAGATATCTTTACTCAACTTATGAATAATAGAAATGAATTACGCAATAAGTTAGTTGCCAAAAGAAGACATGTCATCAGTTGTTGCATTGATGTCATTAAGCCTGGAGGATGCGCGCATTAAGTTATCACGGAAAAAGACATGAGGCTGCATTTTCATCGATACATGTTTGAAGGAGCATATTGATGCAGCAATGAATGTCTTCACTCACAGCATGAAAGGGCAAGTCGCAAAGGAAGGGCAGAGGCAATTTTGTTTCATTTCTATCAAAAACTACTGTGAATTTCATTATTGATACTTTTGCTACCATGGTACACACAGTCATAGTAAGAGAAGTTCAGGAAGTACAAATGTTCTCAATAAAAATTGATACGACTCATGATATAAGCGTAACAGACCAATGTAGTGTAATTTTCGATACGTTGCAGATATTCAAGTTAAGGAACGTCTTCTCGGCATGAAACCAATGACGGTAAGTGCCACAGGATTAGCCACGTTTGAGTTAATTCGAAGCTTCCTCTCTGATTCAAAATTGGATATCAAGAAAAATGTCGCACGTTGTACTGATGGTGCATCCAATATGCAAGGTGCCTACAATAGTTTTGCAGCATGGCTTACTACTGTTTCTCCTAATCAACTTCACGTTTGGTGTAACGCGCATGTATTGAATCTGATGCTGGTGGAGGCTTCAAACTTTCCCAGTGCAACGAATTTTTCATCCAAAGCTGTTCATTACTACTAATTTTGATTCCATATCCGTGGAAAATTTCATTCCATTGAGCAATATTTTAATTAAGTTTAATGAAATAGCTACGCCATCTCGCATAAAGGATAAACTACACGATTTTTCACTGAAATGGAAAAGCCTTAACGGCCCCCGTACCATGATATTGATAGTCATCTGCCATTTGACCAGATTCAGGAAATAGAAGAAACGGTTTACTCTGACTCAGAAGCGGAAGAACAAGGCCATCAGAATGTAAAATGTAGAGGAGAATGCCACAACTATATTTTATGTTGTTTCCTGTTTCTACTTAATTACGCGCTTTAAAGTAGCTCATTTCATGTTCTGTTTCTGGCATACAAATATCTTCTAACTACCCCGATTTCACAGGCTGCTTGTGAGCGTTCTTTTTCCAAGCTAAAGTACATCAAGATCCACCTTGAGTGATGATCATTTGCATATATAATATGATATGAACCACTTTGAAAATATATTTTGATTTACGTTAACGTTTGTTGTTGCAGTCTTTGTAAAAGAAGTCTTGTAACGAGTGCCTTGAATTGTTAGAATTTTTACCCTGCGGCGATTATAATCGTTCACGTTTTGGCATGAAACACACACTTCTCCCGAAATTAGTTTCTCATTGTGACGCTTAAAATTAGTCAAATTGGGCATTGGGTACTTTCTAAAAAATGTCGCCAATATTTTCAAATATAAAGGCATAGAGTCCCCACTGTGAGTCGAATTCTGGGTCGATTTCTAGTTGTGAAAATTCAGATCTTCATTATGAGAGTAATAAATTAAAGATGGCAGCTATGTTGAATCATTAACAAAATTGCAATATTTAGAGTTGATCTGCTAATTGCACAACATTGCAAAATATTGCACAATATTTGTTCATCAGAACCAGACAACTACAAAAGTGAGCTAGTACAAAATTTACAGAAAATATCATTAGATGTTATCACAAAATCCTAAATTTGAATTGCATGAATCAATGAAAGGCTGTTTGTTTTTGATGTTGTAAGCAAATGCTATTCTTCAGAGCTAATTTACTAATTTATGAATTGTCAATATTTTTAGTAGAAGATCTGAAAGAATTGATTCCCATTGATATGGAGCAACTATCTAAAAATGCTTGAAACTTGAATTGCTGATTTAGTTTGCATGCTCCAATGGCAAGACTACTACAAAAAATAACTTCTTTGTAATAAGAATTTTATATTGGAAAAAGACTAACTAATATACACATGAACAGCCAAGATATTACTTTGTCAGGCTTACAGCTTTATGCTGTTTCCGAGAATTTTTCACAAATATTCTAATGGTACTTGAATGTCTATTGCAACTACACTCAACAGCTATAATTAAAGGTGATTAGCAAGCGTAATGAGGATTGAGTAAAAAGATATTTAAATATTATTTCTTAAAAATAAATTTATTTATTTTTGAATTACAAAATATACTGTAGCCAAAAGTTCGTTAGAAAAGTATATCTGACAAAAAAATGTTTATGCAGATAACAAGTTCCAGGATTTTGTGAAACTCACTTCTGGTAATCATTATATACAATTCTAGCATGCCTGAACAATTTTTTTAACTAGAATGGACATTGCCAGCACCCAATTCAGGGAGTTTATAGAGACTGATTTTTGCATTGTTGCAGCAATAACTGATTTGGAAAAATATTATTTTCCAATTCTCTGTCTGAAGCTTGATGAAATTTAAAGCACTGCAGAATCTCACATTGGTTATGTGTAACATTACCCCAAATGTAAGCAGCAATTGTGGATATTCGCAAATATTACCTTTCGACAGGGGTTGGGAAATCCATTGAGAATTGCATTGAAAAGAATTCATACTTCATATAAGTTGTTAAATGAATTCATGAAGTTTCCTTGAAACAGATTGAAATTTTTTCAGGGCATCAAGCATTTCTTTTATATTATTTTCATCAGCTGGTGAAGGCAAAAACACCAGCAATTCAACAAGATGTTGTTTTTGCATTTGGCAAAAACTGCATAAATGGCTTGAAAATGAGTAGCTGTTGAAGCATCACTCCATCCATTCAGTAATTCAACATTTTCAGAAAATTGCAATTTCCCGTGCCACCTTTCTTACAACAAGTTATAGAAACTGTCATTGAGAAATTTGAAATAAAATTGGTGTTAGGTGAGCTCGTCTGGAGACGAAAACGCATATTCTATGAAGTGTACATAGAAACAACAGAGGAATATATTTGATTAAATATGCCTCGCACAGGTAACCATCATGTTCACTGGAAAATTTCACGTAGAAATTGTTCAAGGTGACATAATATAGAGAGAAAATTTAAATGCCATCAACAACCACTAGAATGGGGCAACATGAGTCTTGATCAGAATAATGCCAGACCCTATGTTTCTGGGAAAACAAAGAATTTCTCTATGAAAGGAAGTTCCAATCGGAATATTCTCCAGATTACAATGTGTGCGATTGTTTTTCTATTCAATTCAGTCATTTGGAATCAGAACGATGCAACACTAGGTTTGAACATGGTGATGGCATACTTGAATTCATGAAAACCACTATGCGGCCAAATTCTGAAAAAAAATTTCAACATGAAGGATTCAAGTTTTTTCAATGGTTAAACGTCATCATTGACAAAAATGGTACCTTCCCATAACTCATATATACTGTTCTTATGATATTGTTGTTTATATCTGTTGCATGCATTTCTAAATATATCTTCCCATAATGTTTCTACAGCGCTGTCTATGAACTATATATATATACAAGCCCTATATATTTGGTTACTAAATTTTATGCAAGTCTGAGATTCCGAAAATTTCACATTTTTGTTCAACATTTAAAGATTGGAACATTGGAATAGCAATACATAATTTCTTATAATATTTAAATATATATTAGCAGTTATGTAGTAAACACGCTGACCAATACAAATAATATGAACAATTGAGAAATTATATTCTGTTATTTTCACTTTCTGCATCGAAAATATTATTAAAAATGTAATAGGATTTAGCAAAAATTTATCTCTGTTAGAAGCATTCTGGAAAATAAATACTAAAAAATACAATGATCCATGCAAAAACTGTATATGTTGCGGGTCGATTTTAGAAGCAATGAATTATTGAACTTGAGAATGAGTAAAAGAGTCAATTAACCTATCAGGAAACTTTTATAACTAAATTCTGTAGAGCGCACAATATGATTTAACTAATTCATTACCTGATATTGAAATTTGAGTTGCTTATTTCCTTGAAATACAGTGCCATGTTATTATTGTATATTAAAATAACCATTCAAAACGTAATTATATGTGCATGCATTCTAAAGTAAATTATGCGGAGTTTATTTCAATTATTAATTTAAAAAGAATATAACCATAACTTAAAAGTTATTTTAGAAAAAACTTGAGATGACTTTGCGTCAAATTCTAAAATAAGAAAGTTGTTCTAAATACCTAAAATTTCGCTTAACTATAAATTCGTGGAAATCACCTGTTTTTAGCAACTCTATATAAAGTACTCTCAATTTTATTTGAAATTTTAATTAGGTTTTTGCGGCTGGCGCAGTAAATCCTAATTACTACATAAAGTTAGTCCGACAATTTAATGGATTTCTGGGGTCATTTTTCGGCTCCTAGAAACAAAACGTGATTGGAATTAAGTAGAAAAAATGATGAATAACGAAGAGTCGTCTTAAATGTTCATTAGACTATTTAGTAATCGAGTAAGAATAGAAGGGATTTCCACATATTTTCGTACGAACATCCATAATTATATAATTTAATAATAAATAAAAATGATGCATACAGCGATTGTGCAATTCCAAATAATCTCTCTTAAAAATTAATTGAAGTGCTTAATTTTCATTGATCTGAATGGCGCTAAGAAGCAGCGCTACTTTTAGTTTCATTGCTTAATTTAAGAATAAGTAATTCATCGTCGGTTTTGGAACGAACGTATTTTTGTTGCTCGGTTTGCGCAGAGCTCATATC
>CABFPE010000052.1:1810178-1822117 GCA_900660155.1 Hofstenia miamia | reverse complement strand
GTTTCTTTTGAAATTTTCCAACTTTCCTTCTTACATGACACTTTGTGTTGTGTACAGGAAGTAAAGCGTGAATACAATACAATATATATATATATATATATATATATATATACCCACACATCCATCATTAAGATCAAAATAATGGTGGCAGGCACTTGCTATCTAATAGAATAATTTGCGATTTAATAGAATAATTAATGCATTAGTAAGAAGTACCTTAAATCCTCATGCACAAGCCGGACATGGAACCTGAAATTTTGCTTAAGAGTTCACGGTGCGGCTAATGCAAGCAGTCTAAAAATAATAACTGTAAATTTTTCACTACGTTCATTGTTAGGTACCTTTTAGAATACAAACATAATGAAAATAACTTATTCAACAATAAAAAAATATCTAGCACAGTTGACTAGATTAAGTTTGTTAAGTGAATGGGGAAACGATTGTGGAAAAGAAAAAATTGGTTCGGCATGGCAGATGCGGTTTGTACACGCCGCATACCTTTCACTCAAAAAATAACTTTCAAAGATTGGTGCTTCTGATACATAGCGTGGCTCTATTTACCTAAAAACCCCATTTTTACATATTCCATTTACGTCAAAATTTGAAATTATTCGGGTCTAAATTTTTTGAAGTATTTATTTCAGCACTACCAAGTTGAAATAATGACAAAATAAAAAAATCAATTTTTTCAGTTGTAGCAGTAGCATACCATGGTTATATATATATATATATTAAATGATATTTTCGGAATTCCTATATAAAAAGAAATTGTTTTGTAAACTTTGACTTTATTGTCTTCTGATAGACATAGTAATTATAAAAATGCATGAATTTTTTTGAGCATTAGAAACTAACAAATAAAATTGAATTTTTAGCTGGTCCATAGAAGAAACTATAATCTTATTTCTCCTGGTGTTGCTTTTGAGTAACAAAGCGATTTTTCCATTTTTTTGACCATTTTTATCCAAGCCTGTTAAAAAATATTGAAAGCCTTTTGCAATGGACACATCTTTATGTTGGGCCCACTTACACAATGATGATTTTTGCTAAAATTTATTCTAGTGCCTGAAGTACATGTAAATAGAATTTTTTTTTCATTAAGAAATTCAAATTCTTTCCATACCTAGTGTTTAAATAATGAGGCGGCTTAATGTCGATTGGAACAACAACTACCCTGGAATATTTTTTGGAGAAAAACTGTGTCCCAAAAAGCCATGTTTAAAAATAAAGGAGAGAATCGTGTGGTGTTTTCAGATTTTAAATATCTTCATTAGTTCATTAGGTGTAATAAATATTCCAAGTTTAAATGCTGCAACCATTGACCAGCGTGCTTTTATACAATACACATACTTTTTAGGCAACATATCGCGAAATCGGTATTTTTCGGTATTGTCAAAATACCGCGGTATCGGTATACCGCGAGACCCTAACTAGAATTATCGACTACTCGAAAGTTTGTCCCCCATTTGAACAGAAGCATTAATTTCAAGTAGCTCTCGAATATGAATTTCGTATTATTCTCACTATCGACTTCATATCAGATGATAATTTATTAGATGACATCGATTCAGTTATTTTTCCAAAATTCGAATAGAGTTTTCAGAATAGGCGTGTCGCCAAAGGGGAGAGGGCTACCCGGCGTGGGCCTCCATCGAGAAAGTTTCGTCTATATGAAAAATTTGTAAAATTTACAGTTGAATGACTTCGTTTCCCACCACATATTAAAACCAAGTGCTATAGAAAATTTTCGTTTACAAAAAGAATTATGAAAAACTGTTTTATCAATTACTGTATAGATATATGGAACAAATTGTCTAATATTAAGGAATTTAAGAATTAAGAAAATTCAATTTAAATCATCACCAAAGAAACTATCTTATCTGGATATTCAAAGAATAAAGTCTGAAAAAAGTAATATCAATTTGCAACAAACTAAAATTATAGAAAAACAGTTTACTTTACACCTTAATAATAAATTTAAACTTTTTTGTATTGTACAAAGGTCTAAAATATTATTACTATTATTATTATTTCATTTCTTCTCTCAGCTTCATGCTGGTATCCCTCTCAGCTCAGGGAACTCACCAGTTCCCAGGGAGTCTGAGGGCTTTCCTCAGAACTCTAGCTGTACCTAACAATGCAGCCTTCTGTGCTACTGCTCCTCCCCACTTTGGTACTCCCAACTCCTCCAAGTATCGCTTATGCTTCTTACTCACTGCTCCTAGTACTCCTACAACTACCGAGACTACTTCAACTTTCTTTAACTTTCACAGCCTTTCTATTTCCTCTGCTTTCTACATTGCTGTCCTTTGGTACTGCTATGTCTATCACTGTTCCCAATCTTTTCTCTTTGTCTACCACTACTATCTCTGGCCTCCGTGCTTCTATTATCTTGCTTGTCTGGATGTTGAAATCCCACAGTATCTTAACATTCTCATTTTCTATGATGCCCTGTGGCTTGTGTTCATACCACTTCTCTCCTGCTTCTAACCCATGCTGCCTGCTCAAGCTCTAATGTGCCATTCGTCCCAACTTGTCATGCCTGAGCTTATACTCATTCTGCGCCAACTTCTCACACCCTGCTATCAGATGATCTACTGTCTCTGCCTCTTTCTTACATAGCCTACACTTATCACTTACTTCTACTCTTCTGTCTATATGCTTCTTCACCCCGTTTGTTCTTATTGCTTGCTTCTGTGCTGCCATTATCAGTGCTTCTGCTTCTCTTTTTAGTCCTGCCTTCTTTAACCACTTTTTGCTTTCTTCTCTGTCCCATTTTTCTGTGTTCCTCCAATATTCTCCATGCATTGCCTTCTGCCTATACCTTGCTTGTCTCTCTAATTCCATCCTACTCTGGTATGCTGTTTTGCTTAACTCTCAGTTCTTATCTTCCTTCTCCTTAGTGACCTCCTGTAGTGATTCTCTAGGCTGTGCTGCTACGTATTCCTTTAGACCTAGTGCTCCTGCTTCTACAGTCTCCTCCACACTTAGCAGCCCTATTCCTCCCTTATGCCTTGCCATGTACAGCCTATCTACATCTCCATTGAGGTTGAATGCTCTCTCTGCTGCTAGTATCTTCCTTGTCTCCCTGTCTAATTCCCTCAGTTCATTCTTATTCCACCTAACTATTCCTGCCGAATATCTCAACACTGGTATCGCCCATTTATTAATTGTTTTTATACTATTCTGCCCATTCAATGCTGGCTTCTGTAGTACCTTCCTTACTCTCTTCTTGTATTCTTTCCTTAGCCTCATCTTCATTTCCATGTGATCTGTTCTGTCCTTCTCTATTACTCCTAAGTACTTGTACCCCTCTTTGACTTCCTCAATCGTATCCCCACTGCTCGTCCTTAAACCATCCCCATCCATACACTTACTTCTAATCATTGTCACTGCCGCACACTTTCCTAATCCAAATTCTAACCCTAAATCTCTGGCTGACATCTCCAATGTTTCCACTTGCTTCTGCAACATCTTCCTAGAACTAGCATACATCTTCAGGTCGTCCATCTACCATAAGTGACTCACTGCTCTAAAATTCTTCTCCAACTTATACCCTATGCCTGTCTCCTTTAACTTTTCTATGATAGTGATTAAGCTAACTACAAACAGTAGTGGTGCTAAGCTGTCTCCCTGGAATATACCCCGTCTAAATCTCAACCTATGCCCATCTATCTCAGTCTGCCACTTTCCCATCTCCCTCTCTAGAAACTCAACCCATTTCCATGAAACTCTATTGGCCTCTAGCGTCCTCAATACCCACCTATGCGATATGCTGTCATACGCCTTCCTGTAGTCTATCAATGCCATTGCTAAGTTTGTCTTTCTTCTTTTTCTACAATTCTCCACCACTGATCTTTTCATCCTCTCGTCTTTGTTCTACATCCCTTCCGCTCCTTTGGTATCAACTGTTCTAAGTAACATGCCAGCCTACTTGAAAGCACAGAAGTTAGCAATTTCCAATTTGTTGGCAGACATATTATTGGCCTGAATTTTCTTGCCTCACTACCTTTCTTTGGGTCCTTCTGTATCAGAAATGTCCTTCTCACTACCACCCACTCACCACACACTCCTCTAATGCTACTGCTAGTCTCTCATGAATACTTGTGAATATCTTCAGCCAATACCCATGTACCTCATCTCTGCCTGGCACCTTCCCCATATATTCTGCCAGAAACTTACTGCCTCCTCGCCTGCTCTAGCTACAGCCTTTTCTCCTGCATCTTGGTATAAAGATATGTAATCAAAAGTATTAATATCCAAGAAGTTTGTTAGAAGTTTGTTTAAATAAAGCAATTCATAAAATTGAAATAGTCGAGGAACTGGAAATAAGCTGCGGCTAAGAATCTAATCTTATAGTTTCCGATATTTTGAATCCACTTAGTACATCGCCGCTGTAATGTTCTAATTTATCAACATCTCCTTGTTATTTTTTGCCCAAAATACAAGAGAAAAGTAATCATCTTCAATATTGCGTAAAGATGGAGAAAAAAGTTTTAGATCATCAGCGAATAAGTATGGGGTGCAATTAAGACAATAAGATGGAATGTCATTTATAAATATGAGAAATAATAATGGTCCCAACACTGAGCCTTGAGGCACACCACTTGTTGCAGGTAACCAACAGGATCAACAAGAATTTATACTAACACATTGAACTCGATTTGTCAGGTAAGAGGCAAGGATTCTAAGAATTTTCCCACCAATACCGAAACTGCGCAACTTATGTAATAGAAGTCCATATGGGACTGAATCGAACGCTTTACGAAAATCAAGGTGAAGCACTTAAAAAAACTGAGAATCTTCATACAGCTTATATATATCATCTAAAAATAATAGGAGTTGGGTGACTGTAGAGCGAGTCTTAATGAAACCAATTTGTTGATTATTAAGTTTGTAGCTTATAGAGCTGTAAAGTTGATCAAAAAGTAATTTTTCAAACAGTAATGGTAGTCTTAGAAGGGAAGCTATTGGACGGTAATTATTCGCTTTTTTCCGATTAACTGATTAATAACTAATAACGGTCTGATGATAGCTTGCTTCCATAAATCAAGGTAATACCCTGAATCAATAATAAATCGAAACAGATTTAGGACGTGAACTGATAATTGCGATGAATATTGCTTTAAGAATGAGCCAGGGAGATTATCAGATCCAGAGTTGGAGTTACAGTTAGCTATAATATGGTCTCAATGTCTCAAAATTATAAATTCAATTGCCACTGTTCCTGAATCAGAAACAAATTCAAAATGTGTATGATGTGCAACTTGCTTATCAAGTAACAAGAACTAAGTTAAATGGTAAACCATAAATTTCGATTTTTGTATATTCAATTGATATTTTAGTATAGTCTCAACTATGTTGGATTACTTGACTATGTGCCTTTGGGAACAATAATGTCCGACTGAATTGAAATATCAAATTATTTTGGGAACAGCATTAGTAAATTTTCTAAAATTGAATTACTGTTAGTAAGTATTAAGTGATTTAGATTTAATTAGCATTGTTAAGCATTAATTATTGCCAATAGAACAAGCTTGAGTTTGAACTATTTCTCCAATATCTCACTGTCACTTTATGATCGCATTAAGAGCGGGTATGCATATGCATTAGTTTCCAATTCAAAATCAGTGTATATGAGATATGTTTGTTTGTACAGATGCTATAATCTGCTGCCGGTTGTTTGCTAGGAAATCACTTTAACTTGAAGATATACGGTGTATACCTGCGCAGCTACAGCTTTGATTAAGAGTAGTTTTTGATTGGAGTAAGTATATTCTTGTGTTTATCATTGTTTTAAATTTTTCATACTATACTTATAATATATTAACCCACCGTTTTTTTTAAAATTTCAATGATCAATTCAGGTTTCTAGTATCAGAATTGGTCTTATGATAATTTAACCACTTGTATTTTATACAAATAATACATGAATATTTTTTGTTTAGAACACAAAAACCGAGTTTTCTAATCTAACCAATCTAAAACTTAATTTGACTCTTTTGCTATTGAGATACACTTCGCAAAGTTATTAAGACTTTCTAAAAGCTTCGTGTTCTGGGTGAAAAAATTCTCACTAATTATATAAATAATTTCAAGTGCTAAATTTGAGTAAATGGGAAAAATGACTACAATTTCCTGTCATTAACGCTGTTACCCATTAGTTAGATGATTCTATTAATGCAATTCGAGTTAATTTACTGAATAAAAACATTTTCCTTAAAAGGTTTGCAATGACTTTATCTCCAAAGTATTGATTACAAACATTTTTTTAAACAATTCATATATATATATATATATATATATATATATTTATGTATCTATATATATATATATATATATATATATATATATATTATTTTTTGGTTTTTCTTTGATATATCAAGTACTTAAATTATACGTAGTCATACAAATTTAGTAAGAATGTATGAGGTTTTTTAGACCATAGAAGGTACATATATAAGCTGGTGAGTCAATAAAACTACATTACTACAATAGAATAGATATATATTTGTATGAAATAGAAGTACAGAAATTCATAATTAGAGAGCGTTTCATCACAGAAATTCCAAAAAATAGTTAAAAATATATTTCAAATTCTGTAAAACTGTCATGACATTTGACAACTCTCTGCACAATAAAATACTAATACTTACTAGGGTCTATTGCTTGAATCACGACTTGAATCCTGGTAAGCATGCTGTTGATAGAAGATAGAAGTTCAGATCTTCTCAAACAAGTCCTCATAGTGATACCTTAGGAATTGCTAAGATAAATGGATTCTTGGTAGTACCCAGTTGATTTGACAATTTTGCTTGAAAGCGTCTACATTCTTTGTAGGTGATGAGGTCACCAATCATAGCCCTTGTTGGATGCTTAACAAGTGGAAGAACTGCATCTGGAGTTTGCCACACTTTGTTTTATGAGCATTCTGAAATTCAAAATACTCTCAATACTGAAAGGAACGAGTCCAATCTGCATGCTGACGAGCGAAATTCAGGCACTTGTTCATCAGTACTGGTGCTAAGCGAGGTACCCTGCGAAGTGCGACAGATCAGCAACCACGATTATTAAGTTGTTGGCGCACAGTAAGTGATGAAACTTCAACTGCTTGTTCACTTAGGTTGATCTGATTTGTGAAGCTGACACAAAAACTGCTGACAAAGTGATTAAATCAAAGATCTATCACCTTTTGCTATTGGTTTTAGTTTTCGTCCCCCATTTGCCAACTAAAGATTACCTAAATATATCATCATTTGCGATTGTTTTGATTTTTGAAATGCTTCCTAAACTGAAATGTGCTTGAACAGAAATTTGAATCTCAGGTTTACATTTTTACCTGGTGAAAATGTCTTCGAATAAGTCATTTTTATTAAAAGCTTCCTTTGTGTACGATGTTTATTTTGATAAGGTTTTATTGAAATTTATAGAAAGGACATGTGCAAAGCATTCATGTCATCTACAAACGATTGCTGTGTTGCAATTCATGGTAATGATGCGAACTCATTAGTAGTACATTAGTGACTTTTTCTTGAAAACTATAGCAATAGTTGACTCAAATAAATTACCACAAAGTTAGTTATTGCAATTCATATTTAGGGGCTCTATGAAAATCTGAATCTCATAAAGTAAATTTATTTCGTAGTTTAGCTTCATATTTATATAACACAATGTTGAAAATCATAACTTCAATTTTTTTATTGATTTTAAAAGTACTTACTGAATTTGAAAATATAACAATTGTTAGAATTAGTTTTACAAAGCTATTATCTAAAACTAATAGAATCCAGATGAGCCAAACGACGTGGTATTAATTCTTATCAAATGAAAATCTTATATATTTTAAAAGCAAACAAAATATAAAAACCTAAGCCACCTTTTTCGATTTTTCTTTTTCCCTTTAATTTGAACTATGTTTACTCGTTTTTCACTTACCAGTTTAGCTTTACCAATTTTTTGGTCAAACGTATTTAATTTTCCAGAGAGTTGTTCATCCCATTTGTTTTTATCCCCAAATCATCAGCTGCTGGTTTGCTAATTCAACTTGGACTTACAAAAGGATTTCCTTCGAGTTTTCTACTAATTTTTTGCTACCTTAATTATTTGTCTTTTAATTATTGATTTGAGTTTTCTATAAACCAAGTTTACATTAAACTCAATTACATATTTACCTCCTCCAAGGATTGAGTGAATCCTTTTGCTTATTCCAACAAATTTGATCAGCTAGCAGACGAACAAAAAAGCATTCGATAATTTTGCGTTATTTCTCCCTCCCCCACTCAAATAATTGAAAATATATGCTAGTTTATCAATATAATAATTATAGACCTAACCAAAGCCCCTTCCCCAACCTTATCATTAACCAAAACCATAACCCTATCCTATTCCAACCAACACTTGAATGCTAAACCTAACTCAAATCATACCCCAAACATTATGTAGAAGAAATATGCAAATTTATTATTAATATCATTAAGTTTAAATATGAATTATCGCATATTTATAATATACTACTATTAATATGCTAATTAGTGATTCAACCGAATGGGTTTTGTTTGCTTACAAAGCAGTTATACAATTTAGCAATGTATATTCAATTTACACAGCGCCTTTCCTCATATTTTTTCTCATAGTTTGTTTACATAATTCAAAATGAATTATTTTCATTGAGTCGCCTCTGCATTGATGAAGAATATAGCATAGTTTATGCCTTGCGTTAAAATTAGATTAGGGTTAAGGTAGGGTAATAGACTTCTAATTTTAAGTAAAAATCAATGGAAAGAGTTTAGCTTAAGGTTAGTAATATGTTTTGGTTAGGATTGGGTTAGGGATATGGGTAGAGTTAGGTTTGGAGTAAGGGTTATGGTTTGGGTTAAGGATAGGGTTATTATTATATTGATAAACATGGTTTGTGAGACCAAACAAAAGTCATGTAATAATCTGCATCCTCTCTACCAAACGCAATATAAGTAATTCTAAGCAATGATTGAACTTAAAAATACAAGGGAAGTAATATTATATCATGAATATATTTGAAATGCACATAATGTAGAAACTAATGAAAATTTGGATTTGCATGTATTTAAATAATACTCACGAATTTTTTTCTAATTTTCAAAGCACTATCTGATGCTTCAATATTTTTGGTAAGTTATATTTTCATTGGTTGCGATGCAACACTGACCAAGGAATATTTATAGCAGGGATCCAACATGATTAATCGTCAACACGATTAATCGAGATTAATCGGATGGATTAATCTATCGTGTTGGTCAAGTAGATTAGATTAATCGCAAACAACGTGTTCGATTAATCTAGATTATTCTAATTAAGTCGATGCTTATGCATTCAGTTAGGTGTTGTCATTTTCGGTTTGATATCTTATCTATGGCCACTATTCTTGTGTCATATGTTTTACAAAAGAAAACCTTAACACCGGACATAGAAGAAGAGCGTGATGATTAGGCATCTAACATATTTAGGAAGCGTCGGATGTCGCCTAATTCTATATATAAGGATCCTATATTATATCTCGCCAACTTCTAATCAGGTTGAGAGACTGTTCAGCAAAGCTGGTTATGCTCTATCTGATTTCCAAAATCGTTTATTACCCCTCGACTTAGAGATNTATGGCCACTATTCTTGTGTCATATGTTTTACAAAAGAAAACCTTAACACCGGACATAGAAGAAGAGCGTGATGATTAGGCATCTAACATATTTAGGAAGCGTCGGATGTCGCCTAATTCTATATATAAGGATCCTCGATTTTATCTCGCCAACTTCTTATCAGGTTGAGAGACTGTTCAGCAAAGCTGGTTATGCTCTATCTGATTTCCAAAATCCTTTATTACCCCTCGACTTAGAGATCCAAATATTTCTTTACCCTAAGAAGCACATGTGGAGTAAAATGACTTCAAGAAATAATCTCAAATAACAATAATAGTTGATATTTTCTATTTTCAATATCTTTCAATTGATATATTGTATTTTACATATTTTTAATCAGAAGTAGATTAATCGACGATTAATCGCGATTATGAATCTCCTGGCAGCAGCGATTACGATTAATCTATCGCCAAAATTTTTTTTCATACGATTAATCGCGATTAAAATCTAACGATCCCTGGACATGGTAATATAAAACTTTATAAAGTTACATTTTATTATAAACATAGTCATGAAATTTGCTCTTCTACTTCGGTACACGTCATTACCAGCATACAAATTGGTGTCTACAATTGCAAAATTGCCACATCCGCGAACATTGCGGAAACTTTGCTCCGGGAAAGTCGATATTTATGAAATGCTGAAGAAATTATTATCAACAGAATGTGTTTCTCCGGATTGCATTATAATGATTGACGAAATGTTTCTTCAAGAAGATGTTACATATGATAAATTGGAATGTGTTGGAATTGATGAAAGTAAATGCCTATACAAAAGTGTTGTTTGTTTTATGCTAAATTTCATAACTGTTGGATCACCATTTGTCGTCGCTGCTGTTCCTATTATTCAACTCAATTCTGAACTTATTTTTGATAAGCTGAAAGAAATTTTAAAACAACTGCATTCTAGTTCTTTTAAAGTGCGGGGTATCTCTTGTGATAATCATTCTACAAACATTTCTTTATTTTGCAAGATGTTTGAAAATTATAGTCTATTTGGTGGATCACCAAAATACATATGCAGAAATCCATTCTCTGAATCATCAGTTATTCATCTAATGTTTGATGCATGCCATATTTTGAAAAATATCCGGAACAACCTAGTGAAACTAAAATCAGTGTTATTTCCAGCTTTTGAATATTCTCTGGATGTGTGGAATTTAAAATTACCTGAAAATTCAGTTTTTTCTTACCAAAAATTACTTGACGTTTATAATGTTGAATCTGGCTTACTTTTAAAGAAAGCTCCAAAGTTAACATATCGTGTCCTACATCCTGAAAAACACAAGCAATCTGTGATTTATGCCGTTAATTTTTTTGATATACGTAATTCTATTGTTCTGTCGTCTTTATTTAAGGAAGACACTGTTGCACAAAGTACAGCTGAAATTTTGAAAATATTTTACATAGAGAAGATTCAAAAATTGATTTCTTAAAATATTTTGCGCACTGGGTTGCTTGCTGAGACCATTTACCAAGACATGGTTTTACAAAACAAACACGGGATGCTTTGGTTTTTTCGTCAAACTCTATGGGTTTACTTAGTAATATTCTGCTCAATGATGGACATGAATTCGTTCTAACCGCTTTTTTTTCAGACAGATGCGTTGGAGAGAAGATACGGGCAATACAGGCAAATGTCAGGTAGCAGGTTCTCGGTTTCACTGCACAATGTGAATCAATCTGAAAAAATCTTAAAAATGGTTAGCATGCTGGATAATATAGGTATTGATGCAATGAAAAGCACAATTCTAACTTCGCCAATATGCAGAAGTCCCCTTGAATCCGCTTAGAGTCTTTCAGCTGATGAAGAAGATGTTATATGTTATATTTCTGGCTACATAATAAGGAAATTACCAATTTGTGAAAAATGTAAAATATTACACAATTCTGATTGAAATGATTTACCAACAACTTATTACGATGCTGTTAATCGCGGAGGACTTACTTTGCCACCTCGGAGTTTATTTAACGTTATTAAAACAATTTTCGAAATTCTGCTATCTAACGTTGACAATATTATTACTGCAAGAAATATAAATTTGAGTCAAAGCATTGTACAAAGTCTTGAGCACAAATGTTCCTTTGTAGATATGTTTTGTGATCGACATCGAAATCATTTGAGGAATATCTATATGACGTGTTGTAACATTTTTTGTAATAATTTTCGCAAAAATTGTAGAGATTGGTCAAGAGTTTCGTTTGTTAAAACATTTAAAAGTTTAAAAAATAAATAGTAATTTTTTTAAGTCTGTTCTAAATGTTTTTTAAT
>CABFPE010000052.1:1783179-1795649 GCA_900660155.1 Hofstenia miamia | reverse complement strand
TGACGTTGCTTCATCTACTTTTGAGATAATCCCAAATTCTTGGAGCTCTTTAAATTTGGTTTTCAGTTCACGTATCAATGAATGAGGGTATCTTCTTGGCGGTTGCATTATTTGTTTTGCCGATAGATCCAATGGTATCTCATATATATATCTTCAACTCTGCCATAACCAGAGAATACGTCCTTATACTTTTTTAGCAAATTAGATAAAATATCTCATATTGGCCTGGGTGTACTCTGTATACTTATTGCTTTCTGGGCCTAATCCGAAAAGGGCGGATGTCACTTGAAGTTTTGATTGAATGTATTTCATTGCATTCTGAGTTCTTAAACTGAACACCTAGTATTCCTGATTTCATCGATGTTTCCAGACCTAGGATAGCTTTACTGTAGGTAGGTTTGGACAAAAATCCTCAAAGTAGCATACAAAAAATCCTGACAAAGGTTTAGACAAAAATCGTCAGTATAGCGCCCCTTAAGTAACAAATCAATTTGTCCACATTTTCCAACAACTTTGTCCAAGCCTGTTAACAAGTATTGGAAACCTTTTAGATGGACACATTTATGTGGGGCCCGCTCATACAATGATGAAGACTTGTTCTAAAATTTATTCTTGTGCCTGAAGTACTTGAAATATGAAAATTTTCTGCTGAGAAATCTGATTTTGCAAAATATTCTCTCCATACCTAGTGCTTAGATAATGAGGATGTCTAATGCCTATGGTACAACAACTACCCTGTCTAACAATTTTATCTTTTACAAAAATAGTCATTCTAACATTCATTTTTTTGTGGTAAAATGAGTCAGGGTTAAATAATGATTGGTGTCCTACCACTATAAGGGCCGGCTTTTGCAATCACATATGCTAAAACATTTTAATTTTGGGTCAATTGCCTCATTTTGGAGGTCTTAGTGATAAGCAGACCTCAAATACATACAATTAGTCAGGTACGAAAGTATTTTATGCTGCTAGAAATACAAGATTCAAGAGATTCGTTTCCACAGTAAATATCTACTGAAATTTATTTATTTAATTGGTAATAGAAGTTTTGAGAAGTACTTATTCAACAAATTTTAATAAAGCCCCTTTAACATTTTTTTTGCAAAATATCTTTTGCCTTATTGCATAGATCTGATAAAAGTTATGCCTTAACAATGTCTAGTCATCAACAAACCAATATCTACACTATTTAACTATCATATAGATTGATATCTAAAATTATTGATTAACGATTTAGGGCAAATGTATTTGCTTGCATCTGTGCCTCATCTAACCCGAATGCATGCTTAGGTTCATGTACACATTGAATAAAACCTGTATAAGCTTTCAAAATTTGGTGTAGACCATACATTTATTAAGGTTATTTTTAAATTCAAAATAAATCCAAATTATAGCAGAATCATATCATTAGATATGATAACACTCTTAATAATGAGAGCCGTATAACCATAATCAATAGAATAAGCTAATTTCATCCACCATCTTGCTCGCAAATAATACCCTAGTAATTCAGTTTTATGATGAATTGATCTAGCATTAGTTATTTTAGCATGTGTCATTTTTGCGAGCTGGGAAGTATGTGAAAAACACATGACCATTTACCTTTTGCATCTTACATTGATTGTTTTAGCCGCTCTGGTGGGGTATGTCAAAATTTTAATAAGCATTCTTAAAAAAAATATAAAATTATTGCAAAAGTCAGACAAGTGCTGTGAATGCAACGTCGGCTATTTTACTTATTTACAAAATTTATAAAATATATAAAAATTTGTCAATGAAATTACTAGACTTTTAATCATTTACCATCTATATTGACATTTATTGGCGCCACATACTTGCATTCGCTTTGAGAAGCGATGAACCAATTCTACATTATAATCAATCAAATATTTCAAAGAAGAACGCGCCAAAATTTGTAATAGACACAAGGAAGTACTTAACTCCCGTCAAAATTTATTATTTGAGGTCCTAGTATTTTTTGGATTGCAAATTTTTTACATATAAGTTTGTAATTATTTTAAGAATTGATGTTTTATTGCTTTAATGGCGAGAATTGCTGAAGTGGTGAAAATCTCCTAAGTTTTACAATTTTTTGAAACTATTACTTAAAGTTTTTTATTGAAAATTGCATTTTCATTCAAGATTTCTTATAGCGATGTACAAAATTTGAACAATTACTCTTCTGGGTGCATTACATGCTGATTAAGCATATTTAAGTATGTAAGTATTTATATTTGGTATTTTTATCTATCTATTAAACAATTTTCAACTGGAAACAATAAGTTAAATAGAATGAGTCCGTTTCATCTCATTTTTAAAATACGATACATTTTAGCAGCGCACATTATTCCTATATATTAAAGAATCCATCAGTTTCGATTGAAATTGTGAGCAGGTTGCAACGGGGTCATAAAATATGATCCAACAACCCATCCGAGCAAGATGGGATTTGACCCGTTGAGACCCGGTAAACTGTAGCGTAAATGACCTAATAACCATATATAATATTCTTAGTTGTGAATAATTAATACTGCAACAAAATGTATATATATATATATATATATATATATATATATATATATATATATATAATCTGATAGCAAATGGTATAAATGAAGAAGAGTAAGTGTCTTAGTATAGAAAATTGGGGTAAGATAACTGCTACGAGTTAGAGTAGAGATATCAATTAATTCAAACTTCGAAAACTATGAGATTTTGGAAAACCATCAGATTCATCTGATTTAAAAATCCACTACATTAACAGACACTACTAAATTGAAAACAGTGGGGAAGAATGTATGTGCAGAAAATCGAATATTGTTCATGTTTATCAAGAAAATATATTGTTGAAGAGGTTTAAAGAATGATAGAATTGGCCCCACTAACGATAGCAGTTCATAACTTTTCCAGTAGATATCAGTATCAATATAAACACTCGAACTGTGTTTTAAGAAATTACATAAAGTAGATTTGGGTGTCAAAATTGACCGCATTTCAAAACATAACTAGAACAACAAAAAATATATTTTCAATTTGATTTACAATTAACAGCAGTTACCAGGTGTTCCCTACACTCAAATTTACCACATACATTACAAATTGTTGACCCTTTTTGACCCTTTTTGTCATTTGAACTGCTACATAAAATACACTTGTCTCTCTTTTTATTTCTTTGTATGTGTTTTCTGAATCCTTTTCTTGGGGAAATTCCAATGTGGTTTGCTGTTGAATTAAGGTGTGCATGCTGTACTTGCTTTTGATGCGATCTTGACCTCACATGTAGGCTGAATATCTCGATTGAGATTTTCTTTAGAATTTATTTCGTTTTGATATTTAAGTGTTTCTATGAAGCGCGCAAATGCACTTTCTGCGTTTACGCCCAACATATGTTATAGACAATTGCAACTATCAATTTCTTGGTTATTACTTTTAATACATATTTCCTACACTTTTTATCAAGAATGTCAACACCATATCTGATAAAGTATTTTGGTTGAGGTTGTATTCATACATTCATACTATTTTATTTTTTTCTGCCACGCAACAATTCGTTCATTGCAAATGCGAATGTTCAATATAAATGAATATATTCTTCAAATATGGTCAGAAACCTATTTTTAACACTATAACCTCTCGAATTTGTGAACGATAATAGCCAAAGAATACATATACTCTATTCTTAATGAGTGTCTACCTATGAATATGTATGTATACAGAAGAGGAGGCAATAAGACAACAATCAATATTAGTTTACACCATAGAATATTGGAATATCTGGGTGATAGCCAAAGACGTCATAATGATCGTGCAATCACATTAGATCTCAGCAAAGCCTTTAATCATTGCAGACATTATATGCTCTCTGCAAAATTTGAACTATTTCCTATCAACAGATGTGTTAAAACTTGAAGCATGTGCTTTTCGACAAATAGAAAGCAGAGACTTATCCATATGATGATAACACAACAATCATTATTATATGATAAAGTTAACTAATATTTTATTAATAATTGTAAAGCTACAGTGATGCATATATATAAATAAAATGTACAATCAATAACAGGTACGTTTGACAAGCACCGATCTAATGAACTCACTGACCAAACATTCGTTGCAGGTTGCAGGGTAAATATAATGTGAAGTGATTATTACTACCAATGCAACATCCTTCCCGTTACTTTTGAGTCAGGTGGACCTTTGAGGAGAATCAATAGGGATTGAAAAAACCGGGGTGGCTTTCTTATACGCTAGGGTAGTCATCTCCTGTATTCACTGCTTAGACTTACATATTCTTGAGCTTCATCTTCAATCTCCTTCTCTTTACAGTTAACTTGTCATTCTATTGTAGGAAGGTCTTCAGTTTGTATATCATCAAAGTCACTAAAATAGGTGGCATGCTTTGAAAGTTCAGGATTGCTTCCCAAATGAATCAAATGGCGTCTATTCCTTTGAATAATGCTATTATTTATCCGTATCATTTAAGACCTGGGAGCTTTAGCTTTCCCAATTATTGTTCCAATTGCATTGCCTAATGATACAACACGAATCCTTACCCCCCCCCTGGATTTAGTTCTTGAAATTTACGTGTTTTTTATTGTAAGACTTTTCTTGTGATAATCTATATTTTCTTTTGTTTCTTTTAAATTGAGTTTGCGAAACTACTTTTGGTACGAGTGCACTCCTTGTCATAAGTACATTTGAACGTAGGCGCCGGCTAAGAAATAGTTGAGATGGTGAATATGCACAGAAATATAAAGCCGTGTTGTTGTAGTCCATCAATGCCTAAGAAATAGTGAATATGCACAGAAATATAAAGCCGTGTTGTTGTAGTCCATCAATGCCACTCTGTAATCACGATTTTTCAATGAAAATTTTTTTGAATGTCTTAACTCCTCCCTTGGCCATTCGATTGGATTGTGGATAACGAGGACTACTGTATGATACAATGACATCTAGACCTTGTGCAAAAGTCCTAAGTTGAACAGAGCAAAAGGGATTGTTGTCTGCGGCAATGTCATGTAGAATTCCATTTTATGAGAAGATGTCTTAATTTCCCAATTACTGAACTTGCACTTTTTTCATATATTCAATAACAAGTGTCTTAATGGAGTAATTATTTCTGTGTAGTTTGGTATAAATTCAGATAGATAGTTGATCATACCCAGAAGTCTTTGAAGAGATTGCTTTTCACTTGGTTTTGCATACTTCTTGATCACTTCAATCTTTGTTTGGTCAGGATGAAACCCGCGATCACTTATGAGAAATTCCATGTACTTAACTGTACTTTTCAATTTTCGTTTATTGAATTTCATATTTATTTCCAATGCGTGTTTTAATACTGCTTCGAGTGTTTCAACATGCTCTCTTTCGTAGCAGTTGCAATACAAATGTTGTCATGTATAGCTATGACATACATTCTCAATATTTCTGAATTCTTTTTCGATCATACTTTGCGAATTGTCAGATGCTGATGCCAATCCAAAAGGTAATCTGTTCCAGCAATACCGACCAAAGGAAGTATTAAATGTGCATAGAAAAGCGGATCGTTTTGTGAGAGGAATTTGCCAGTAACAATTGGATAAATCTACAACTGTAAAATAGCGTTTCCCATTGTAAAATTCTCTAAGCATTGCATTAGATAGTTGATAATGGTATTCACTATTGATCTGCTGATATAAAGTCTTATTGTCAAATTTTAGTCTTAAATCACCGTTTGATTTCTCCACAACAACCATACTTCCGACCCATGATGTTGCTTCATCTACTTTTGAGATAATCCCAAATTCTTGGAGCTCCTTTAATTTGGTTTTCAATCTAGGTATCAATGAAAGAGGGTATCTTCTTGGCGTTTGTATTAGATAGATCCAATGGTATCTCATATATATCTTCAACTCTGCCATAACCAGAGAATACTTTTTAAGCAAATTAGATAAAATATCTCATATTGGCCTGGGTGTACTTTGCATACTTATTGCTTTTTGGGCCTAATCCGAAAAGGGCGGATGTCACTTGAAGTTTTGATTGAATGTATTTCATTTCATTCTGAACACTTAGTATTCCAGATGTCATCGATGTTTCCAGACCTAGGATGGCTTTACTGTCTGTAGGTACAACTAAGAATTTTGCTAAGACTTTGAGCCTATTCCTTCCAATAATGATTGGCAATTTTACTTCACCACTAATTGGAATGGCTTGACCACCATAACCAGTAAGCTTGCCATTTGATGTATGCATTTGAAATTTTCTCTTTGTCTTTAATTCAATTTCTTTAAGAAGTTTTTGTGGTACTACATTACACTGAGCTCCCCCATCGACTTGATATCAAGTGGATAATTTTGAATCAAAATTGTAGTTTTAATGTCCTTCCTTTTTCTTAGAAGTTTTTGGCCTAAGCAAATAAATCACATCACATTCCTAATTTGATTCACTTCCACTTGTAGTCTTTTCTTGTTCATCCAGATGGTCTACTTCTCTATCTTTGTGGTAACGAAATGAATTTCTCTGAAGATGGGCTCGACACTTAATTGCAAAATGATTTGATTTGCCACATTTATTGCAAATTTTGCCAAATGCAGAACAGGTTCGGGGTGCGTGTTTCCTGCCGCATTTCTTGCATTCAAACTGCTGAAGTTGATTGCTAAAGGTGCATTGATTCTTACATCGTCGAATTGTATCAATCTGTTTGATGTTGATCTCTTCCTCGTCTTTTTTAATTGTTTTAAATGCTCAGTGGTTTCTTCAGCCGCACGGCAGAACTGAGTTGTTTTGTGAAGATTAATGTTGGGTTCCCTTAAAAGTATTTCCTGAAGACGTGTATCTTGTACCGAGAATATAATCCCGTCTCTAATAAGGGTGTCTTCCAGTTGTCCAAAATTACAACACTTTGCTTGGGTTCTTAGAANGTCCATCAATGCCTAAGAAATAGTGAATATGCACAGAAATATAAAGCCGTGTTGTTGTAGTCCATCAATGCCTAAGAAATAGTGAATATGCACAGAAATATAAAGCCGTGTTGTTGTAGTCCATCAATGCCTAAGACTCTGTAGTCACGATTTTTCAATGAAAATTTTTTTGAATGTTTTAACTCCTCTCTTGGTCATTCCATTGGATTGTGGATAACGAGAACTGCTGTATGATACAATGATATCTAGACCTTGTGCAAAAGTCCTAAGTTGAGCAGAGCCAAAGGGATTGTTGTCTGCGACAATCTCATGTTGAATTCCATTTTCTGAGAAGATGTCCATTATTTTTCCAATTACTGCACTTGCACTTTTTTCATGTATCCAATAACAAGTGTCTTAATAGAGCAGTTATTTCTGCGTAGTTTGGTATAAATTCAGATAGATAGTTGATCATACCCAGAAGTCTTTGAAGAGATTGCTTTTTACTTGGTTTTGCATATTTCTTGATCACTTCAATCTTTGTTTGGTCAGGATGAAACTCGCGATCACTTATGAGAAATCCCATGTACTTAACTGTACTTTTCAATTTTCGTTTATTGAATTAGATATTTCTTTCCAATGCATGTTTTAATACTGTTTGGAGTGTTTCAACATACTCTTCTTTCGTAGCAGTTGCAATACAAATGTTGTCATGTATAGCTATGACATTCTCAATATTTCCGAATTCTTTTTCGATCGTACGTTGTGAAATGTCAGATGCCGATGCCAATCCAAAAGGTAATCTGTTCGAGCAATACCAATCAAAGGAAGTATTAAATGTGCATAGAAAAGCTGATTGTTTTGTGAGAGAGGAATGCGCCAGTAGCAATTGGATAAATCTACAACTGTAAAATAGCGTTTCCCATTGAAAAATTATCTAAGCCTAGGCATTAGATGATGGATAATGGTATTTACGATTGATATGCTGATATAGGGTCTTATTGTCAAATCACCGTTTGATTTCTCCACAACAACAAGGGCCAGGGGGGATCGGCCCTCCCTGTTGGGCCACGGGGCCCCATTCCTCTTGGCATCCTGGATACAAAACTCCATAGTATTAATTCCAATATTCTGTACTAAGTTAAAGTGGAATATATTTTAGTTGAAATATATAAAATACTAATGCCATTATATTTAAAAATTCAATGAAAAGTGTGATACTATTTCATATAAGTAAAATTTTGATTAATTTATTGAACTTTGCGGGGCCATGACCTAAATTTCAAATGCAAGCAACGGGCCTGACAACAATCATACTTCCGACCCCTGACGTTGCTTCATCTACTTTTGAGATAATCCCAAATTCTTGGAGCTCTTTAAATTTGGTTTTCAGTTCACGTATCAATGAATGAGGGTATCTTCTTGGCGGTTGCATTATTTGTTTTGCCGATAGATCCAATGGTATCTCATATATATATCTTCAACTCTGCCATAACCAGAGAATACGTCCTTATAACTTTTTAAGAAATTCGATAAAATATCTCATATTGGCCTGGGTGTACTTTGCATACTTATTGCTTTTTGGGCCTAATCCGAAGAGGGCGGATGTCACTTGAAGTTTTGATTGAATGTATTTCATTGCATTCTGAGTTCTTAAACTGAACACCTAGTATTCCTGATTTCATCGATGTTTCCAGACCTAGGATAGCTTTACTGTAGGTAGGTTTGGACAAAAATCCTCAAAGTAGCATACAAAAAATCCTGACAAAGGTTTAGACAAAAATCGTCAGTATAGCGCCCCTTAAGTAACAAATCAATTTGTCCACATTTTCCAACAACTTTGTCCAAGCCTGTTAACAAGTATTGGAAACCTTTTAGATGGACACATTTATGTGGGGCCCGCTCATACAATGATGAAGACTTGTTCTAAAATTTATTCTTGTGCCTGAAGTACTTGAAATATGAAAATTTTCTGCTGAGAAATCTGATTTTGCAAAATATTCTCTCCATACCTAGTGCTTAGATAATGAGGATGTCTAATGCCTATGGTACAACAACTACCCTGTCTAACAATTTTATCTTTTACAAAAATAGTCATTCTAACATTCATTTTTTTGTGGTAAAATGAGTCAGGGTTAAATAATGATTGGTGTCCTACCACTATAAGGGCCGGCTTTTGCAATCACATATGCTAAAACATTTTAATTTTGGGTCAATTGCCTCATTTTGAGGTCTTAGTGATAAGCAGACCTCAAATACATACAATTAGTCAGGTACGAAAGTATTTTATGCTGCTAGAAATACAAGATTCAAGAGATTCGTTTCCACAGTAAATATCTACTGAAATTTATTTATTTAATTGGTAATAGAAGTTTTGAGAAGTACTTATTCAACAAATTTTAATAAAGCCCCTTTAACATTTTTTTGCAAAATATCTTTTGCCTTATTGCATAGATCTGATAAAAGTTATGCCTTAACAATGTCTAGTCATCAACAAACCAATATCTACACTATTTAACTATCATATAGATTGATATCTAAAATTATTGATTAACGATTTAGGGCAAATGTATTTGCTTGCATCTGTGCCTCATCTAACCCGAATGCATGCTTAGGTTCATGTACACATTGAATAAAACCTGTATAAGCTTTCAAAATTTGTGTAGACCATACATTTATTAAGGTTATTTTAAATTCAAAATAAATCCAAATTATAGCAGAATCATATCATTAGATATGATAACACTCTTAATAATGAGAGCCGTATAACCATAATCAATAGAATAAGCTAATTTCATCCACCATCTTGCTCGCAAATAATACCCTAGTAATTCAGTTTTATGATGAATTGATCTAGCATTAGTTATTTTAGCATGTGTCATTTTTGCGAGCTGGGAAGTATGTGAAAAACACATGACCATTTACCTTTTGCATCTTACATTGATTGTTTTAGCCGCTCTGGTGGGGTATGTCAAAATTTTAATAAGCATTCTTAAAAAAAATATAAAATTATTGCAAAAGTCAGACAAGTGCTGTGAATGCAACGTCGGCTATTTTACTTATTTANTGGACGTTCGTCTCCATGGGAATCCATATCTGAAATTAAATCCTCATCTAGTATTCTATCTCGCCCTTTTGTTAAAGCGAACTTGCAATTAGAAGAAGCTCAAATAATGGAACCAGAGCAAAAGCGTCATTTGTTTATCTACATGGGTGAAAATATTGAAAACTTTCCTGTACATTTCTGTTTATATAAATTATTGCCTGTGGTGATTGACGCCTTCAGTAATGCTAAATTGGGTGCCTCCGCATTGACTCCTTTACTCAAAATAGGGAAATTGATAGATGTTGCTGACGACTATGAAAGAAGAATTGCACCATGTGTTGTTAAGTTATTTTCTTCACCGGATAGAGCAACAAGGATGAATCTTCTCAAGAATGTAAGGTTTTTCAAGTGCTATTTTAAATTGAGTAGTTCGGAGTTACGAATGGGCTGATTTCTTAGGCTCAGTACCAAGTCAATTTCCTTTTGCACAAAAAATTATGTAAATTCAAGTTAATTCCTGCCCAAGCTTAAATGACAACGAAAAATATCTGCCCAAGCCCGCTCTCAACTCTGAGTATTGTTGAATGTAAATTCTGTTTATAGTCATTATAACTTTAGGTTGATTGTTATGTTGAATATCTGAAACCGTCTGCAGTAAACTCTGAGGTTTATCCTCACGTTGTTCACGGATTTATGGATACTAATCCTCTAGTCCGAGAGCAAACTGTAAAATCTATGTTGATGTTTGCCCCAAAGCTTAGTTCACGCCTTCTCAACGATGATCTCATGAAGCATTTGGCTCGCATGCAATCACGTGATGATCAACCAGGAATTCGAACTAATACCACCGTTTGTATTGGCAAACTAGCCGGGTATATTAAACCAGATATTCGTCAGAAAGCGTTGCCTTCTGCTTGTGCTGCTGCCATGCGTGATCCCTTCCCATTGGCCCGCATAGCAGGTAAGTNGCAAATAATACCCTAGTAATTCAGTTTTATGATGAATTGATCTAGCATTAGTTATTTTAGCATGTGTCATTTTTGCGAGCTGGGAAGTATGTGAAAAACACATGACCATTTACCTTTTGTATCTTCCATTGATTGTTTTAGCCGCTCTGGTGGAGTATGTCATTGAAACTAATTTTCTGATGACAAGATTCAGACAAAATTTTAATAAGCATTCTTAAAAAAAAATAAAGAATTATTGCAAAAGTCAGACAAGTGCTGTTAATGCAAAGTCGGCTATTTTACTTATTTACAAAATTTATAAAATATATAAAAATTTGTCAATGAAANTCTCTAGAAAATTTAAATATACAAAAAGAATTATGCAGAACTGTTTTTTCAATTACTGTATAGATCTAAAGAACAAATTTTCACCTGAATTTATAGAAGCAGAATCTAATTTTACTCAATTTAAGAATTAGAATTATCACCAAAGAATAAAACTTATTTGGATATTCAAAGAATAAAATTTGCAACTAAGTAATATCAAGTGGCAACTAAGTGGAGTAATTTTGTTCTTTTTTGTAATGTATAAAGGTTTAAAATAAATTACTATTATCATTATTATTATTCTTGCATCTCACAGCTTCATGCTGGTATCCCTCTCAGCTCGGGGAACTCACCAGTTCCTTTAACATTTCTGTGATAGGTATCAAGCTAACTACAAACAGTAGTGGCGCTATTGTGTCTCTCTGGAATATACCCCGTCTCAACATCAACCTATGCCCATCTATCTCAGTCTGCCACTTTCCCATCTCCCTCTCTAGAAACTCAACCCATTTCTGTGAAACTCCATTAGCCTCTAACGNTATATATATATATATATATATGGAGTAATAAATCTTTTTCATTAAACTATCTACAAAAAATTAAAATTACTACAAATATTTTTCAAAATTAGATCAAAAGAAGAACTTTCATCAAAACTAAGTTCTCTAGAAAATTTAAATATACAAAAAGAATCATGAAGAACTGCTTATCAATTACTGTATAGATCTAAAGAACAAATTTTCACCTGGATTTATAGAAGCAGAATCTAATTTTACTCAATTTAAAAATTAGAATTATCACCAAAGAATAAAATTTATTTGGATTTTCAAAGAATAATATTTGTAACTAAGTAATATCAAGTGGCAACTAAGTGGAGTTATATAAAAACAATATGCTTTAAACCTTAATAAGTAATTTTGTTCTTTTTTGTAATGTATAAAGGTTTAAAATAAATTACTATTATCATAATTATTATTCTTGCTTCATGCTGGTATCCCTCTCAGCTCGGGGAACTCACCAGTTCTTTAATCTCTTGTTGCTCTTTTCTCTGTCACACTTTTCTGTGTTCCTCCAGTATTCTCCATGCATTGCATTCTGCCTATACCTTGTTTGTCTCTCTGATTCATCCTGCTCGGTATATCTTCTTTCCTTCACTCTCAGTTCTTATCTTCCTTAACTCCTTAGTGACCTCTAGTAGGGACTCTGGGTTGATTTTCTACACATTCCCTTAGCCCTAGTGCTTCTGCTTCTACAGTTTCCCCAACACTT
>CABFPE010000052.1:1747605-1763084 GCA_900660155.1 Hofstenia miamia | reverse complement strand
ATGGGAGATCCAAGTTGACGAGAGAGAGTGATACTCTGATCATGAAAGTACTCAAGCATGGATGAAAAATTAGCAAGGGCAATACTAAAAGGACTATTGAAAGGAGGATTGCAAACACAGAGAAGAGAAACAATGTGATCACTTCACTGAGAACAACAGCACAGCCGCAACAAAAATCAAAGGAAAAAGACTCAAAGGACGGGGGTGGATGTCAAGGTTAGGGCGACGTGAAGCAATCAGAAGACCACCATGACGACCATTAGAGCGATCCATACGGGAGAGAACTTTAAGTGCGGAGTTAGGAAAAACAACACTGTCAGCAATAAAACGATCAAGCCAGTTTTCAGTAATGAAAATGAAGTCAAAGGGAGACTGCAAGAGAAGTTGTAAAAACTGAGACGACGGTTTAATGAGATAAGACTGCGAGCATTGGCGAGCAAAAAAGAGAAACCAGAGTTGGGATAATGAGTAAGTTCCAAGGTAAGAGGTTCAGCTAGTCGATCACAACGAGAAGCATTACAACGGCGAGGACGAAGGCCAAAAGATTTGATATCAGTATTAGAGAGACGATAGTATCAGATCATGAGGCCATCTGACCACATTTCAGGATCCATGGGAGCATGATGAGACTCTTGATTACAGACAATATGGTGGGAGGCGCATAAAGAATCCGTAAGTGGTGAAATGGGAAGGACGAAATCAAATTGGAATGAGGAGCAACGGAGGTGATCAGCAACATCAGAAGCAGAAATTGAATTAGCAAAACGGCCGATAAAGATGTGAATTTTACGGGGGGGTTGAGGAAGAGAACTAATCCGAACAACAAGCAGTTGACAGGAAGAACTAGTACGAACGATGTGACGAGGGAGATGATTGCGGAGAGTAGGCGGTGAAACAGACTGTTCAGGGCAAGTGGCAGCACAGGAGAGGGAGCTGAAGCAGGAGCAGGACGTGAGGCAGGATGATTAGGTCGATTAAGAATGGTACGTGAGGCGGAAGCACTGTAGGAGAACATTTGAGTTTGAATGGACGAGACGTCGGAGGTGAGTTTAGCAAGAGAGTCTGACAAGGATGCTAAGGCAGCATTTGAAGGGTTGACTTTGGAAAACTGGTGTGAACGGGACAGGGAGTGATAGCTTAACGAAGCAGAGAGATAATGGTATTTTTCTTTAAAACACCAACCACCGAAGCAAATTAAGCATCCGAAAGATCCTGAATATCAGCAAGCGATACATTAACCGCAGGCATGACTGAAATCTTATTAAACTGTATAATAAACAAGCAAATAGTCTTGTTGACACATTGTATTTCAAGTGAATACTTGGTCATGGAGGGCATAATTACAAAAAAGCTAGTGAGGTAGAAAGGCGAAATGATTATTCACTGGAATTCATTAAAATCGCTCGGTTTTATTATTTTTCATGCTGTTTGTTCTTAATTTCTCTATTTAAATTTTTTGAGGTATTTCGAAAATCTTGTTGAATAAAACTTTGTAGATTACGGACCGGTCACAGTGTCCCCAATGAGATGGAAATACAAGAAAATAATCCCACGGGTTTTCTCAACGGTTTCCGATGTTTTCAATTGTGGAAAAATCCAATGGATGCATTTTCAAAATCCTGCATCAAGGGCTTTTTGAGCTAGCCGCCATTTTTGATTTCTTGTAAAAAAGCAAAAAATGAAACATCTTAAAGTATGCAAATGTGTATTCCAAGTATTTTCTCAATGAATTTCTATGTTTTATGAAGCTAGGAATCTAGTGCAAGTGATTTGAAGATTCTATATCGAGGGCTTATTATGCTTGTGGTCATCTTAAAATTTCTACCAAAATTTTTTAGGAAATGAAAAATCGAAATTATTAAAAGATTGTTCTATGCGATTTTTCAACAATTTTGTATGTTTTATGCTGCTAGAAATTCAGTGAAAGATTATGTGCTTACTGCATGCAACAACCGGATGACAAAAATATCAAACTTATGATAAACGTATACTGTTGCTAATTCTCAGAAACAAATATTTATATTGTGCAACTTGTCCCTGATGTTTGGCTCAATCTTCATGGAAACACCTCCGCATTTTCAAGAATTTCTGCACAAGAATTCGTTTGCTTCGTGCTTAGATTCAGGTTCCTTTGAATGCTAGTCATGTCTTCTGCAGTTAAGACAGACGTATTCAGTTTCGTTCGCACTCCATGTCTGTATTTAACCTTTTCAGCGATAGTAAGAGGAAAACTTCTAGGCATCACCTGCTAAATTTGCACCAAAGCATGTGCTCAAGTTTTTCATTGTATGGCTATCAGAACAAATATGAGTTTTACCACTTGAAAGAACAGAATAACATAAAGTACACAGTTTTGCTTCTTTAGCAGGAGGCTGAGAAGTGCACTGAGGACAAGGACCAGGAAGAATTTGAAGGGTTGACTTTGGAAAACTGGTGTGAACGGGACAGGGAGTGATAGCTTAACGAAGCAGAGAGATAATGGTATTTTTCTTTAAAACACCAACCACCGAAGCAAATTAAGCATCCGAAAGATCCTGAATATCAGCAAGCGATACATTAACCGCAGGCATGACTGAAATCTTATTAAACTGTATAATAAACAAGCAAATAGTCTTGTTGACACATTGTATTTCAAGTGAATACTTGGTCATGGAGGGCATAATTACAAAAAAGCTAGTGAGGTAGAAAGGCGAAATGATTATTCACTGGAATTCATTAAAATCGCTCGGTTTTATTATTTTTCATGCTGTTTGTTCTTAATTTCTCTATTTAAATTTTTTGAGGTATTTCGAAAATCTTGTTGAATAAAACTTTGTAGATTACGGACCGGTCACAGTGTCCCCAATGAGATGGAAATACAAGAAAATAATCCCACGGGTTTTCTCAACGGTTTCCGATGTTTTCAATTGTGGAAAAATCCAATGGATGCATTTTCAAAATCCTGCATCAAGGGCTTTTTGAGCTAGCCGCCATTTTTGATTTCTTGTAAAAAAGCAAAAAATGAAACATCTTAAAGTATGCAAATGTGTATTCCAAGTATTTTCTCAATGAATTTCTATGTTTTATGAAGCTAGGAATCTAGTGCAAGTGATTTGAAGATTCTATATCGAGGGCTTATTATGCTTGTGGTCATCTTAAAATTTCTACCAAAATTTTTTAGGAAATGAAAAATCGAAATTATTAAAAGATTGTTCTATGCGATTTTTCAACAATTTTGTATGTTTTATGCTGCTAGAAATTCAGTGAAAGATTATGTGCTTACTGCATGCAACAACCGGATGACAAAAATATCAAACTTATGATAAACGTATACTGTTGCTAATTCTCAGAAACAAATATTTATATTGTGCAACTTGTCCCTGATGTTTGGCTCAATCTTCATGGAAACACCTCCGCATTTTCAAGAATTTCTGCACAAGAATTCGTTTGCTTCGTGCTTAGATTCAGGTTCCTTTGAATGCTAGTCATGTCTTCTGCAGTTAAGACAGACGTATTCAGTTTCGTTCGCACTCCATGTCTGTATTTAACCTTTTCAGCGATAGTAAGAGGAAAACTTCTAGGCATCACCTGCTAAATTTGCACCAAAGCATGTGCTCAAGTTTTTCATTGTATGGCTTTCAGAACAAATATGTGTTTTACCACTTGAAAGAACAGAATAACATAAAGTACACAGTTTTGCTTCTTTAGCAGGAGGCTGAGAAGTGCACTGAGGACAAGGACCAGGAAGATTTTGAAAAGATTGTGTCATATTCAGACCACCACGAGCAAAGTCCCAAATGGTGCAATGACATATTCCATTTTTTCCGGTAGCCAGAGGTGTAGGAATAAACTTTGATCTATCAAAAATGCGAAGATCTTGTATCGTCTCAGAATATTCTTTAATGCGCCCTAATGTTTTGAAAGGAGGAAGCATAAGCGGAAAATGACAGAAAATACGTTTCTCTCAATATGTAGCTCGCGAATCCCTATAGCATCTTTGAAAAACGTCATTAAAATTTAGTTAGATTAAACACATAAAACTGTTGAGAAATCACACTTCAATTTTATATTTGCTAAAAAATTTCGCCAAAAACTTTACAAGGACCACGAGCATAAAAATCACTTGATGTCGAATCTTGAAATCACTTGCACTGGATTCCTCGCTTCAAAAAAACAGAAAAATCCGTTGAGGAAACACTTAGGATAATTTTTTGCATACTTTGAAATTTTTCATTTTTTGCTTTTTTGCAAAAAATCAAAAATGGTGGCTAGCTCAAAAAGCCCTTGATGCAGGATTTTGAAAATGCTTCCATTGGATTTTTCGTAATTGAAAAATCGGAATTATTACAGAAAACACTTGGGATTATCTTTGTATTTCCACCTCATTGGGGACACTGTGACCGGTCCGTAATCTGCAAACTTTTAATCAACAAGATTTTAGCATTAAATGGCTTATGAACAGCAATAAATGGAATAACACAATCTAATGCAATCTGGTTACGATAAAATAATATGATGTGTTAAAAAAACAATTCGATAAGCAAAATTTATTGGCAGTACCAACGCATATTGACGTGCTTATAATGAAAAAGAGAAAGCACTTGGGACAATTTTTTGTGTTTCCTCCTAATCGGGGATACTGTGTGGTGAAGATAAAAAACTACTAGTTGACGTACTGATGACACATGCCTGCAGAAGTCATTTTATATGAAAAATATGAGAAGCTACAACTCCTTAAATATGTCAGTTAATCCGGATAAATCCGGACAGGATAAAAAAATTCAAATGCGAATAGGGCAGGATAATTTTTGTTTCAAACTCAGCTTTATGTAACCACATTATTTTATATTGATTCCTCTTGAGATGTAGTTTCTTAGAAAAGAGGATGCCATATGCATGTTTTGTTGTGTTCATAGAGAGAAAAGTATTCCCCTACTTGTTTACAATTGTTGACTTGACATCGTTTAAACTAAAACTTGGTTTTGTTTCTACCCACAGATTAGTCTAGAGATCAATAAAATGAAATAATCAATAATACATGTCTTTTTCGCACCATAACATGCTTAAGACAACTTTTTCATAAATTGCAAAATTCTACAGACCCTGGTTTTTACTTAATTATATACAAGCAAAATATTGACAATAAGCACAGCTAAGCTTAGGCTTAAGGATAATACTGAATTCTATAAAACCCGTTTCTAACCATTTTTTTCTCATTATGAGTGTAGCATATATTAGAAAACAACTTAAATGTTAATAAAGGGAGAATCGGTATTTTAGGCTTCTTCGTATTATCTTGAAATTGTAGTTTTTTATAATTACTTTATTCCAGTTATTTCATATACACCTATACTGTTTTATCACGACTTAAAGTGAATTATTGTCTAATTCAAATATTAAGAAAGCTCTTAGTTGTTTCCTGGCCATCACTTCCTAGCTATATTCTAATATAGTCTTCCCCTGTATTAAATCAAATTAAAAATTGAGATTTTGATGAATTATTTTGTAAGCTAATTATTGTTTGCAACGCTTCTATAAGCCACGTAAACAGGAATCAAACGCAAAAAACATCATCAAATTATAATTCATAAATAGTAATATTTTTAACAACAAATGACTGCCTTCCAATATTCAAATTTCTGTAAGGTATATCTAAGACTTTTATTTACACTTTGCTGAAAAATTCAGCAGTGATTTTCAATACTTAAAAAAATGATACACGTACGTATTTTTTAGCCCAGCAAAAAAGTTCATGAAAATGCAGATGAATAGATTGAGTAAACCTGTAAGAAACATGACAATATTATCATTTACTAAGAGGGTATCCACTTACTTTTAAGTCAGCATCATTGTGATTGCCAATATTAACAGTTGTCTGAAAAATTGTTTCGCTATTAGTCGGAGATAGGTTGTTGACTAAGACATTGCTTTCAAATAGTAAATGTCGAAAATCCAAATGACTTCCTATTACTATTCCAACACTTTCTTCACTTATTTTCAATTCCGGTTTCTCAATTTCCACCACTTCATTTTCAGCAATCTTGTAAACATTAAGGTCTTCCCATGAAGCTATTTCCTTATTTAATTCAGTTGAGTTCAATACTTCTAGAAGAGGACAAGCAGAAGAGCATTTCTTCAGTGAGGCAATTATGGAAGAAGCAAGTTTCTTATCGTTTACAACACATAAAAGAACTTTATTTGAAAATCTTACTAGGTCCTTGAATTGCATTTTACACGGATGTACATGAGAGAACGTCTAAATTTGTAGCAAAATAATATCGCAGCACCTGCCAAAATATCAATCGAGTGTATCATTGGCGCTCAGGTTTCTTTTAATTATTTAATGACAAGTAGAATAAGCGCGATACCATCTTGACATCTTATGACACATTGAGCTACTACAGTGTTAAAATAATTATACTTATTATTCAATAGATTTAAATCACATAAATCAAATAAATATTTAGACTTTCCAAAATACAAGTCTATGGCATGATGACCATAAGTACATAGATAGGATACTTCATTAATCATTTGTGTTTGAGCAAGAAAACTATTTTGTACTTAAAATCAATATTTTTTACAAATTGTCTTTAAAATAAAGTGTCCTGCTCGTGAAAGTCACTCTCTATTAATTTTTTAACCATGACAATGAAAATTATAGATAGAATAGAATAGAAACAATTTTTTATGAATAAAATGAAAACAAAATGTTCACTTTGAATATTATTTAAGTAGGCATCTGTTTAGAAAACGTGACTTGAAAGTCTCAATTCTCACTTTTGGTTGCAAAATTCGGAACAATGCCGTCTGCTAGCTTCTAGAAATATAGAGACTCTTTCTCTCAAGGGAAGCAATATAGTTTGGACCAGGTGCAAGAGCAATTTATTTATTTTAGAAAATAGTTGTGTATCACTGACATCAATCAGTTGTTAAACAGTAAACTTTTCTTTATACAACTTCATTTTATAAGCCTTGGAAACCATCCTATCAAGAGAGATAATATCCTACTGTGAACAACCACCATAAACAGTACAACAATATCTCAGTTTGCTGATGAACCATATATTAAACAAAATAGTGTTTCCAAATTAAACTCGAAACCATTGATCCTTTGTAATTTTCCAGAAGAGGAAGAAAGTATATTTGTAACACAGTATAGAAAAAAATTCTTCAATAAAAATGCTGACGCGTGGTTTATAAATATGAATGTAGTGAGTTTCCTTCTTGAGTTTTTTAGGCTGCAACATTAGTTCAATAAACTTTGACTTTAAACATTTAAATTTTGCTATGCATTTTTTATAATCTACTATTCAAATAAATCAAAGACAGAAGTTTATTTTTTTGTATTTGAAATTATAATCCAGAGGCAACCCTCCATATGACTAACGTTAACTCATAGCCTACAGCTTTCAGTAAGCGATGGTTTACTACCATTTGAACTACAACATCAACAATGCATAAACTAGAGACCTGCGAGGACTCGAACTTTGCTCGAGGTCTAAAAACTCAACTCTAAATTTCGAGTACTCGAAACCAACTCGATCTTAGCCTAAGAGGGATCTGTTTTTCTGCAGTTTCTGTCTACAATGTCGAAAAATCCATTAGCCTTTCACTATTTATTTCAAATTGTATGTCATCAGGCTTGGTTTCTCTCCTTTAGTTTAGCATGTTGTATTTCTGTTGTACACTTATATAAGGTAGCATCTCAATGAAAATTGTAATTCGTAACTACGCTAAAACTCACGAGTAATGGTTCAAACTCGACTAGAACTCTACTAGAGCCTAAAAAATTCAATTCACAAGGACCTAATGTAAACCCCATTGTTCTTACTTTGAGATGATACAGTCGAAATAAGGAATTTGAGTGTTTAGCAATTAAGTGCAATTTTTTTTACTAAACTAATATTACATTTATTAATTGAACCATCCACATTTGTTTTTTTCAATCTTCATTCACCAAAAACTAGATAAAGTTGGATGTTTTTGTTATTTCTTGTTTTAACATGGTTTTTAAAGGCCACTATTTCACAGACGTTATTTCAAATTTAGAAAAACACGAGTGTTTAGTAACTATTAGTATTACTTCAAAATGATGCGAATGAGTTACTTTTGTATAAAATATTCTTGAGGTTGTGTTTTAAAAAGTTTCATTAATATGATATTTTTTGTAAAATCTAAGCGGGCTCTTGTAATTTAAAAAACAAAATTAAGACAAAGAAATCCTCATTAGTCTATAAATTCGGATTTCCTCAATCGTTGATAAAAAAATACATCTAAATACACCTGAAATAGTTTTTGGAGTAAATGAGGATGTCTTGACTTTCTTTCAAAGCTAATTTTAGAGAATCAAATGATATTACGAATTCAATATTACTTTGAATATGGCTTCTACATATAAACCAAACGAAGCCAATTATAATAAAGTAGTTTTGACAATGCACAATGATTCAAGAATTGTATTGAAAAATATGTACACGTATTGCAAAAAGTTGTTTTCTGAAATAGAAATGTGTTCATATCAATTTTTTTTAATATTTAACCAAAATATTAACAATCACTTCTCTAAAACATTATCCAAGCAATAATTTTCTTCAGAATCACGAAGCTAGCATAAATTTGAGGATGTATTTGTGTTGTTAATACTAACAAAGCTACTAAGATATCAACATCAATTATAACAGGCGATTACAATCATAAATGTCATCACAAAGTTGAAAAGAAAATCATACATGACTTAATAGGAACAGGCTCGTTGAGAGCCTTCGTGGGACTCGGAATAACTAAAATATGGGCCTCAGCATGTTATCAGATATTAGCAAAATATCAGGCACTTGAATATAATTATTTATAAATTTATGCCATTAACATTCTACCGCGGATTGTAAAATATCAAATACATATTTACAACAGCATCGAATATAATCAAGCTAGTCCTTAGATCGCAACTCACGTTAGTAAAGAATTGAGAAGCAGGTCGAACTGCTTCAATTCACTCAGACCACCTTGTATCTTATTCAAAGATACTGGCACTTCACACCAAAATTTTTTCCAGCCCTGTGTACCAAAAAATGTTATTATTTCGGGACAGCAAACTGCGGAAGCTGTGCCACACAGGTTCAGGTTATAAACAGTACAATTATGGAAGAGCTATAAATTGAGAAGGATAAGTTGACCCAACCCCATCGAATAAAAAATTCACTACTTCTACATATTTTGCTTTATGACTATTATATAACTACATTTGCAAATTTAAAATATATAAATAATTCTAAAAAGTAAATGTCTAACCCATTCCAAATTTCTTTGAGTAAGAATCGATAACAAATACACATAGTATTACTAAAAAATGCAATAACAATTCAAACTATTTCACATGTAGGAAATTTTGTAAAAGCCAAAATGAAATCAATTTTGGTTGACTCTCTAGTATTAAGTAATTATATATACTCAACAAAAAAAATTAACAAAAACTAAGCCATATAAGATAAGATAAGATAAGAGATTCTATATTCAGATAAAGTTTACAATTCAATAACTGATAATTTATCTGAATAGCGTCATAAATTACAAAAAAATAACGAAACTACAAATCAACATACATTACAAAAAGTAACAATTCTTACAGGCTATGGATGAATTACTTTATACTGCTATTTTAATGACGAGTTATCGTATAGTCATTGTTGTAAATTTTAAATTCTAACCATGATGTACCTAAAATATATTTTTGCTTAAGGAAGATTTTTAAACGTTTTTTAAAAGGTTTCAATTTTCCAATGCTTTTAATTTCTTTAGGTAGCGAATTCCAGGTTCGAATTGCGACATTAGTGAAAGATTTCTTCAAAACTATTTTCTTATACTTAACACATGTAAAAATTTTAGATCTTGAATTCTGTTTATGCGCAAATCCCGGGAATTTAATTGAATTATAAGGCGATAGATTTATATATATTTCTAGGTCAATTCGTTTTCCAAAAAAACTCGTCCTATTGAATATACTAATCAGAAACCTACAACCTTATAATACGAATAAAATACTACCATTTACTCATAAACATACATGTAGTTCAAGATCAAAACTTTTTACATGTGTTAAGTATATAAGAAAAAGATTTTAAAGAAATCGTTGAATAATATCGCCATTCAAACCTGGAACTTGCTACCTAAAGAAATTCAAATCATTTAGAATTTTACAAAACCTGTACCGCGCTCATCTCTAATATAAACCACTCATTAGTAAATAAAATCGTGTCACAAATCGAAGTAAATTACTCGACTACAAATGACAAAATTTATATTTTATTCAGGATTCTTTATATTTCATAAATAAAATTTTGTGATTTCTCAAGCCAACACTCACCTTACAGTAAATTGCAGCTGAAGATATATGCGCACTCAAATTATCATTCGAGGAAATTCAGAAAATTGAAGTTTAAAAAGCATTTTCTTAAAAATTAAGCTTTACAGTAATTTACATATTGATATAAAACGAATCAAAAATCGCATAAAATTTGCAGGTAATATCAATGGCTACCTACATAAACAATACATACTTACAATCGGTTTTATATCATTCACATGATTTCAGTTTTTTAAAAAGTATCATTAATTATCAATAAACTATAAATTCTTGATTTTTGGTGTTTTGTATTGCTTTTTGTATTTTATCATGATATTGTTTAGTATTAACAGCTTTTGTTTAGGCGCTTAATAATGCAAATGTACTACACATAATAAGAAATGCCATTCTATTCTCTATATTCCATAATATTGAAATCTAAAAAATCGAACACAAACAATATACCAGTATGACTTCCTTTCTTTCAATAACATAATCATGACACACATTGCCTAAACACTTACCCAAGAATTTATATATATATATTTTAATAAATGTTTATGACTTATTTATATACTATAGAGAGTTGAGGAACATAGCTTCATTTCATAAAGCGTAATGATTTCATTGCGAACGGTCGGTCCCGCGGAGCTCTCTATTCTCCGTTCACTTGGAAGAGCTATGGACGCTCCACAAGCTGTTATATGATATGAGGTCGACAATCACTTGCACGAATCAAGAAACACAAGTGCAACCTTTTTCCGTTAATGCGGCAACATCTCCAAGAAAATCAATTTTCTAAGCATCACCCGACTCATGCGCCTCCACCTCTACGTCAATCTCTGATATCGCAAAGCGAACTCCAAAAAGACTAAGAACTGACGCAGACATGCTTATAATTGGAACATCAATGTATTGGCACCCTATAGCGCCTGGACTACTCCGCAAACACGAAGTCGCTGTGCATTGATACCCTGGTGCCACAATTACAGAAATTGCCAATACAGTGAACGAATACCCCACATCTGACAAAATCAAAAAAGCCCTAATCACGGTAGGAAGAAACGACATCATGAAAAAGAAAACTGAGTACACCACGTCGTTTCAAAATTTATTCAATGCAGTCGAATGCACATTCAGATCAGCCGTAGTTATATTTGGAGAAGTTGTCTCTTTCCCTGACGACAACAACTTAAAACAAGAAAGCCCAGAAATTAAACTTATTGATACATCAATCTCAAAATTCATGGGGTATTCTGTTTTTAACAGTTTTAATGCATTTTATTATGAATCCAAGATCGACCGTAAGATTTTCGCACGCAATGGCATTCGGTTTTCTAGATCCGGTTACTCTATAAATAATTTATAAATAATTTACTAAATAAGAAATAAAGAAAAAATGAAAAAATTGAGAAAATTAAGTATAAAGGAAAGATAGTCACTAACAATAACATCAGTAACATAGGAAATTATAACGGCATAAACATTCCTTTTGATAGAAATGAAATGCAATCCATAGTCCCGTCTTTGGTTTTCAGATATGTTACTAAGCTAGAAATTATCAAATCTATCCAATCTTTAAAGAATAATTCTAACGGCCTCCTTATGATTCCATCTTGGTATCTAAAAATTGCTGCAGATATAATGGCAAAACCACTTTGTTACATTATAAATGCATCCATTAAACATTCGATTTTTCTTGACCAATTAAGATTGGTAAATATTACTCCATTATTTAAAAAAGATGACCCAAAAGATTGTTTGAACTATAGACCTATTTCTGCTACATCAACAAATAGTAAGATTTTTGAACAATTTCTTTTTAATCAAATTAACGAACATTTATGAAAACATAATCTGTATTCCCAAAATCAATATGGTTTTCGTAAGTATATATCTACTAATGATGCTTTGTTAACAGCTACAGAACATTGGAGAAATAGTATCAATTTAGATGAGTTTTCAGCAGTTGCATGTTCAGATTTATCAAAGGCGTTTGATTCTATAATCCACGAAATTTTAATTAAAGAAATAAAAATTATGGGCTTCACAAACAAAATTGCAGATTTAATAGATAGTTATCTTTATAATCGCAGACAAAAAATTGAATTCTCTCTGACTGGATTTTTATTAAAATGGTGTTCCACAAGGAACAATTTTAGGACCATTACTATTCAACATGTATGTAAACGATTTGAACATTCAGACTACATGTAATGTCATACAATATGCTGACGATACTATGTTATTTAGTTCATATAAGTCTCCTAAAATTGCCATAAAAGTTCTTGAAGAGAATTGTATTTATCTTGCACAATATTTTGCATCACTAAGGCTGAGAATAAACCTATTTATTTTGTATAATTAGTCCTAAATTTAACGATAACAACACAAGCGCTTCTCATTATAAATGAAAATTTAATGATGCATACATAGAACAAGTTAATTCCTTCAAATTTCTAGGTATAATTTTTTATTCTTAACAATATTACAAAGCAAATGTTATAAAGAAAATAGCTATTTCAATTAAGACTCTCAGCAATATATCTCAACAACTTCCAACCAAAGCAAAGATTCAATTAATTTACACATTAATACAAAGTCACTTTAATTATGGAAACATACTATATACTGACATAAATCAACAACTTTTGAACAAAATCAATGTACAAATAAATTGGGCTATAAAAATAGCAGTTAAACATTTAAATAACAAGAATGCAGAAATAAAAAAATTAACAAAAACTTTGCTAAATCCACAGTGTATAATTTATAAAAATGTGTTAACTACTTTCTTTTAAAATATTTAATAATATTGTTCTCTAACAAATCTAATGTTTTATCCTCCAAAATATCGTTTAGACATAATTATAGAACACTAAAAATTAAACCTCTTAAATATAACAAGAAAATAATGGAAAATTCATTTCTCAATATATCAATAAATATATGGAATAATATACCCAAATCTATAAAACAAATCAATAAAATAAGAGTATTCAAAGACAAAATAAATAAACACTTCCATAGTTACACAAAAGAAAGACTTGAATACAAATGGCGAGGTTTTAAATTTTATAATGCTGACTATTCAATTGAACTCATATGAATTCGCTATAGTCCAGGCCATTAGTTATAATTGCCTCTGTAAATATTCATTTGTGTTGCGTGTATATTTGTTTTTGTAGTTGTTTAGTTATTTTTTTTGACGCTATTTAGAATTGTAAACAGTATTTTATATTGTACAAATCAACTAAATATAGACATTTATTCTTCTTATTACTTGATTGTAATTCCAAACATATAAAATGGTGCTCCATAATGGAATTAATTTAATTGATCCTTTTGTCAATAATTTCCAGCAAAATTATGAAAATCAGTAAATGTATGAGCATTTAAAGGTTTTTAATATATATATATATATATTATAGTTTATTCTTCTACTAAACGATCGCAAAATTAAATTAAAAAAGTAAAGAACATTTTCTCAAATATTTATTTTTAATCTCTACAAGCGACTAAATTAAATAAATTGAATTTAGAAGCCACATATATAAAGAATGATTTCTCCCTCAGATTGGAATGTACTCTATCATGAAATGTTTAAAGAGTTAAATTTTTGTTGGATTATTTCAACACTATTCAGCATTTCATGCTGGCCACACACTTGTACAATATTGTATGTATATTCATTTTTAGTTTGTTATTATATTAGTTGTAGAGCACAAATTCAATTTCTAAACATATAGATATTAGTTGTACATCTTATTTAAATTTTTAATATCAAAAAATCTTTAGGATTGCATTGATAAAAAAATAATAATTTTTTACGTGTAAATGCATATGAGAAGAGAAAAATAAACAAAAAATTTAAGAAAAATAGCTTTTTAACTAGAAAAAATTCACAAAAATTGTTTAATTAACAAAATTTACAAAATAGAAGTATTGAATGACAAATTTGGTTATTTAATAAATAACACTCTTTTATTAAAATGCGACGCGGAACTTAAAATGACGGAGATCAACCATCATTATCAACAGACACGTTTCGACTCTCATCTATTACCTCGTCGACGTCTTCTGACAGTAAACGCGACGTCTTAACGGCGTATTCAAGAACGGCAAGATAGAGAAAGACGTATTGATCAGGAGTTTGGATTGAATAAGCTCGTTGGCGACGCAAATCACTTACGAGATCCTTAATTGACACTTTGTTATGTGCATCCATGCAGTGCATTGCAACCTCTAAAGTGCAAAACGTTCCTAAAAACAGATTGCTAGGGTAGTCCCAAAGTCAATAAGGTTAAAATATGTTAACATTAAACACTATAAGTATATAAAGTTGAAAGAATATTCAAAATTTAATAAAATTGGAAACATCAAATGAACATGAATTTGATGCACCTATACTTTTGACGATTTCTATTACGTGATACTGCTACATTGTCAAACATTGAAACAGGCCTGTGAATTTCACAAGAAGCTCTCAAAGATTTGCCCAATTTTTGAAATTTTTTTGCTCAAAAACGTATTTAACTACATAATACAAATATAAAACGTTTGACATTTTTGTTGTTTTTATTATTTGTTTATTGCTTTAATTTTTATAGGTTAAAATACAAGGTAAAAAATTGACTGTCATAGAGTTGTAAAGTTAAAATTTTAGCTTCCTTAGGTAAAAATAAGCCCATTTTTAGGTTGAAAACGACAACATCCTAAGTAATGCCAATTAAAATTGCTTTGTCAATGTACAAACTCATTATTAAATGTGCAAACCTTACTAAAATTCTCTAACCATTTACTTACCACACTATGAACTGTACTTTTACGTTTTTTGAAGGTTGATAGTCCAAATAATGACATCTACAAGAAATTGTTTGAAAAAATTATTGTTACATTGAGTTATTAATTGTTCCTCAAAATAGGATCGTTGCTAAGTCAGAGTTGGAACCGGCCGGAAATTTTAAGGCCGGGCCGGTAGTTGGCCGGCAAGAGTTAATAACGGCCGGCCGGTCTTGGCCGGTATATTTTTTTGAATTATATATTAAAACCTGTACAAGTATATATATATATATATATATATATATATATTTGTACAGGTTTTAATATATAATTCAAAAAAATATACCGGCCAAGACCGGCCGGCCGTTATTAACTC
>CABFPE010000052.1:1703857-1725053 GCA_900660155.1 Hofstenia miamia | reverse complement strand
ATATATATATATATCATCTATTTATTTATATATAAAATACATCGAATCTTTGTTTTAAAAGATCATTAGAATCAAATATTTAAATTATAAGTCTGAATTATGTTAAATAATAAATTTGATTAACCACTATTGTAATTTTATTTTTTAGCCCCTTTTGTCATTTGGCCCTTTATCATGTATTACAATATATCTCTCTTATGCTTTTAGAGTATAAAGGTCTAGAGTTTTTTCTTTTCACGTTTACACCACACGCGCATTTGTTCTTTTCAGAGTACAATGTTTATAGGTCGCAATTCACTCAATGTTAGAAACAATTGTTAATAGGTCGCAATTCACTCAATGTTAGAAACATTACTCATTAAGCATCAATATCATTAAGAAGTCAGAAATGTGAAACTTTTCAATCAGAATATCTAGATCGAGAGGTTGCCAAGTACTGGTAATTAACAAGAGGTGTGCTAAAATATCGTATTAGTCATCACAACATGTGCAGGTAGTGAGTTCATATTTGAAAGCCCGCAAATCAAGCTTTATACAAATTAAAGGACAACAGTCAAAATTAATTATTGGAAGAAAGTTTACCAATCTTATAATTCCCTTGAATGAGTTCGCAACCAATTTTACAGTTTTAAAAGAGTATGCAACCAGTGACCTTCAAGATAGGCGAAATATATATTTTTAGCCCTGTCGCAGAAATGAAAACAGCTTGGCTATGTTGTGATTTTGTGGACACTGTTAGTTATTGTGTTGAACGTGTCTATATTTTTCTACTCTAGACATGAAATTAGTTATTGACAGGTACAACCTTTTTGGTTAATTAACAATCTAGAGTGGTTGGCATGTCACGTATGAATTCTCGATTAGTTAAGCTTTTAAACATGTTTTAAGCAATTGTTAAAATAGGTTTTTTAAAATATAATTTTGCGTGACGTTCATTGGAGAAGGTATACATAGTTAATTTACTTGCAGCTTTGCGATTTAAATATTTCCGCTTTTTATTTGCACTAGAATTTGTAACGCGACAGTTTTAGCTGCACTGTGAATATTTCCCGCACTCCCACGCATAGATCCATTCATTGAATTTTATATCAATTCTTACTACTAAAGGTAAAGTGTTACTACAGTTCATTAATTCTTGTTGTATGTAGGTTTCTTTCTTGTCTAAAGGCGTTTTTCATATCTATTTTTGTAGCTATATTTTGTACTTAATGTTCTATAAGTTACTTATAATTTAGGATTAATAGTTTCAATAACTACTTAAATCTTTTAAGTGATTTATTTTAGAAATTTCAAAATTGCTTAAAATCTACATGTTTTAGTACATGGGCTGATGCCGTTAGCAACTACTACCCTGTGGCATTCTGGGGGAGATGCACCCGAGCCCTGCTGCCCTGCAAGTGAGACTGACGATGCTACTATGGAAGAACTTCCCCCAGTTGACGAGATGGAGGTTGATATTGCAGACCAACCTGGTATTGCCAAAGCATCCCCAAATCAGTTTACTCTTCTCAAAGTATTGGGTCAAGGCTCGTTTGGGAAAGTTTTCCTCGTCAGAAAAGATACTGGATCCGATAAAAACGTGCTTTACGCAATGAAAGTTAGTTTTAATTATATATATATATATGAATTGAATGTTATATACTGTTTCGTATATATTATTTCTCTACATAAATAACTTTTCTTTGTACCTCATCTACTAGTTTCCCAATTATAGCAATCCAAGATGCATTAAAATTAATTAAAAAAGGCTTTGCAATTAAAACGTAGTGCTTGCCAAAAAGTTTTAGTCTCTCAGTAATTTGTCGGTGCACTAAGAACTTTGTTGACAACTTTCAAAACTTTAATTTGATTTACAGCAAAAGTTGTGGTTTAAATTACATTATAACTGGCATATACAAAAGCTTGCAAATTATATACTAAAATCATGGTCTCATCTAACATTGTGTTCTTCAGTACAATATAAAATAGTCTTGCTTTCAGTTAGGACGTTAGCGGCATTGTTAACATTGCAGGAAGTATTCTTTGAAAAATACTGCACCAACTAGTCTGGTGCAGTTACCGCTGATAATTTTTAATGACTTGATACTGGTGAAAATATGTATGTAGTTTAGTATTAATCACACATGTTTTCTAGCTTTCAAGTGATGTGTTTATAAATCTCTTAGCGGCATTTATATTTAAATGAAGATTTCCTCGTATTTTCTAAAATCGTACGTAAAGTGTGTTATGATTTTGTTTTTATTCCAGCCGGTTGAGCCAACGCCACTGACCAACATTCATTCTCAGCCGCCAAGGAAATGAAATCGACGTCAGGTTCTACCACCATCTCGTAAGCGCAGTTAAATAATAAATGTATGTGAAGAGCTCTTTCTGTTAAAATTGCTAAATAATTTTCGAAATTTCAGTCAACATCCATGTTTTTATTCCAACACATGTTGGTTAATACGAATGATTGCAAGTCGATTAAAAATCAGAATTAATAGTTACTATTCATTGACCTTATTTTGCTAACAACAATAATAAATTTTGTTACAACAAACCAAATGCAGATTTGCATTATAGAAGAAAATTTAAAAATCTGGATATTCGTTAAAGAGTTTTTATAATGAATGCCGTGTGAAAAATCGCTGGTAAGCACATTCTAGCAGACAGGCGACAATTTTGCCATAAAAATGAATAGTTAGTAAGCTTCATCTTTTTGCTCTATTGTCAATATGTACTTATATGCATTATACAAAACTTTGTTGTATTTTTAAGGTTTTTGAAATCGGTGTCATATATCATTAACCCATAACCACTCTTCCTTTAGATATAAGAGCTGCGTCTATTTCAGCTATTAAATAATATATTGCATATTCAATGGGGTTGCAATCAATTTGCTAATATAAGCCCTAAATGTAGAATCTATTTGCAATGCCTATAATTTTCCATTTTTCATTGTCTTTAAAGTTGTGCTATTATTATAAATAGAACGAGGCTCAATTATTTTTTCTTTAGAAAATATGGAAAACTGAAAATACATTCTATTATTTAATTGAGATTAATATTATCCATTAATATTCGAGCTGGTGAAGGATCGAAGTGAATGTGATCAAATAATTAAGCAGTAACAATCTGCATAAGAAACTACCTTACGAGATTCGTTTACATTATTAAGCGATTTAGATTTGACATTTCAAAAGAAGGGGCCATGTTTAGTGCCGTGACACTAGGTCAGGTCGAACCGTTTCCACTTTAAATAAATGTGATATAATTCGTTTTCAATTGCCGCCATAATATGCTTTGCACTTTTTTTAAAGTTGTAAATCTAGTCGAATTTGGAGTAGAAAGTTTCCAAATATCTTCTGAAAATAAGTGGTAAGATTAAGAGATTTATGTGAAAATAATTACATTAATTTCTTTTACATTTAGTTGTGTAATTTTAAAATTATTAATTAGCGACAAATGTTAAGGCAGATAATTAAAATCTAAAAATAGCATAACTTTTTCAATTTATTATTAAACGCCGCTTTGCTAAGGTTTTCCTTTAATTCGCTAATTATCTTTTTTCTTTAACATAGTGATGGAAATTGGTCTACAGCATTCAATTTATAGATTTGCTTGCCACTGAGGCAGTGATTGGTTAGTTCTGGGAATTTCGCTGAGTTACTAAAATAATTTTATTAGTTTGAAGAAGACACTAATTGTGTTGAATTATTAATGATCAGAGTGTTAATCTAACGTCACTATTTTTCTGTTAAAAACGCACGATTTTAAGCTCATTTGACTTGACCCGCTAATGCTAAATGCGTTCGAATTTTTTTTGTAAACTATCTGAATGCCATCATTCACATAATATTGCAGGTCCGACTTGTCAACGAGCCGAAACTTTTAAGCTTTGATTGGCTCGTTTTGATTTTGAGTGTTCTCACCTCGCCAACATAATCTTTTCAATGAGGCTCGTTTAGCTCGAAGACCTCTTTAAAAAATGTACGCTCTCTTCAGAATTTTTTACATAGCTCTTCCAGTCACTCAAAGCAGAAAAATAATTTAGCTATATCTATTCAAAACTCGTTGTATATCCAATTCAGCGCTCAAGGTCGGCTCGTTGACAAGTCTACTGCAGGTATACCAGATTTTTGTTTCAAAGTGATTCATGAACGCTGTCTGCAAAAACTTATTTCTTTATTATCAAGACGGTTGGCATAATTTTAATGAATTTGAATGTGCTAAAATATACGATTTTTATGAAAATGGCGAGGTCGTAGTTGCAGGCAAAACTTTCAAAGTATCATGTGAATTGTTGTTATTATCCTTGAAATACATTTGTAGCAACCAGTATATTGCTATTGACTAGTAAATGATATACTTCCTTAAAAATGTTTCTGCTTAGTAGTTTCTAATGGGATGTGCAATAAATACGCTTGTAATGTTATAACTTTTTAAATTGTATCGCGCTTTATATAACTTTTAATATAACTCCAAAGTGGTTTGACATTTACAGAACAAAAACAATAATGACATAAATTTGAGGCGGGATTGCTTATCAATGCTTCGCTATTTATACAGTAATCTTCAATGACATACATTTTGCCATTCACGTAAAAGCGTTAAATGATTTTTGTTAATTATTTTGAGGCAAAATGTTTAAAATATCGCTCTAATTCAGTGTTCAATTGAAGTCTACCTTGACATTACTAATGTACTAATGCTTGTTTTTCTCTTTAATTAGACTGCGAGCGTAATGATCGCTGATATTGTACTTTTAACCTAAATACGTCTTTGCAGTATGTTTGTGCACTAGTCGGAATTTGTCAAGTGAAGCATTGAAAGCCAGAAGGCACCAACGAATGCTACCCCAACAATTTTCATTTGAATCATTGTGTACATCGCTGTAACGGATTATGTCTAGAGAGTGGCATTCTCAGTATCGCATGCGACCGAACCCTACTCAAACACGAACCCACCCGCAACATACGCATTCAGTTATTCATTATTTACATCTTGGATCTCTTTCCATTCAAATGGTGATCTGCATCAGTCATTATATCCATCATGCTTATATTTCATTATCAAATCAGTCCAGAATTGTTTCAAATTGAATTGGGGCTTTGACATGAAGTCGAAAACATTCTTGCGAATTTAATTCTGGTAATGCTTTCCAGCTTGTTCATCCGATGATTTATATCACACAAAACAAGAAAATAAGCCGAAAATTGTATGCGTGTTTTGAAAAAAATCGCAAACCAAAACCAAATGAAAACTTCAATTTACATTAAAATATGTTATGCCAAATACTGTTGCAAAGTCCACTAGTAATAAAAGAATATAATAAATATAAATTTCGTATTTTTGATGGGGTAAACATAGTCATTAATTGGTCTTTTAACGTTTTTGGATAGTTCTCAAATCGAGTGCCTTTGATGGCATTTTCTATTCTCAATAACCGAACCCAACCCGAAATCAGATTGAGTACCCAATGTCACTCAAATTTTACACATTTAGCAGTGAATGTTGTGGATTAGAAATTGCATTTGCAATGTATGGTTAAAAAGTTTTTCAGAAAACGTGCTCATGTTCATGTAAATAAAATAAAGATTGTGTTTTTAGGTGCTGAAAAAAGCAACGTTGAAAATTCGAGATCGTCTGCGTACCAAAATGGAACGCAATATTCTCGCCGATGTCCGCCATCCTTTTGTTGTTACTCTTCATTATGCTTTTCAAACTGAAGGAAAACTTTACCTCATTCTCGATTTTCTCAGAGGAGGAGATTTATTCACACGTCTTTCCAAAGAAGTAAGTTCATTAACTTTTATTAGTTTTGTAAGTCTGGTGTGGAAGGTGATTTTGTCGTTCTAAATGAATTACATAGTAGCTTGCTGTAAGGGGAATCACATTTATAACGTATTCTTATCATAACGGAATGATGCTTGATCATTGTTTTAAGCATTACTTTGTATGTTTATTTAAATTACCCTAAAATTGATTTTTTAAATGTACAATAAATCATGAAAAAACTATGATGTATTTAACTAAAAAATTGAATTAAATTAACATAAGATTTTTTGTATATTATGTAAAACGTAACGGGAGGATAAAATAAAACCGCAGAAAAATCAAGCTACATTCAAATTAAACTTATCAAATGTAAGTTTCTCCAACTAGTACAATCTATGTTTTTATGTCCACAATACATGAATTGTAATCTATTGTTTATATGGAAAAATACGTAATAACAACAAATTGATTAATTATACACATAAATTTTATTCGTCTGCATTCAGGCTGAAATAATTGTGGTACAAAACAACCGACTTACACTTTTAATTTTTCTAAAGAAATTATTATTAAAAGATAGTTTGAAAATGAAAGAATTGCTTATTTAATTATGGATGTTGTTATAAATTATAGATGTAAGTGTATAGGCTCATTTTGGTTGATTTTTGTATTTCTTTGCTACTTGCTTCTCTTGCAGATTTTTGTCATAAAATGTAACATAAATTTTCAAATGGTCTACATATAGTTCATTTAAGTATAACCAAATATAGTAGAATATCTTAAAGCAAAAAAATTGCAATTTATTATTTAATGTTGCCGCTTACAGTTGCATGGAAGTAGCTTTATTTAAAAACATTGTTCATCAAAATATTCTCCTGTACAAATAATTGAAGATTACCATTGATTCATTGGTTTTGACAAGAGGGTGGAATATTTCACATCAATTCAATTACATGGAAGATATTTTGCATAGGTTACTTGAACATTGCATAACTGTGTAATTAAATGAAGATTAAATAATTCTGTGATGCAACTACTATCCGAATGTAATTGCTTTTGAAAAAACTTTGAGTTTGTGTTGTTTTGGAACTGACATTAGAAGCCAGATAAATTAAAAGTAGTTTGCTGTTTGTTCTTGGCTGTACTGCGTAAACTTTATTATTTATGAAATTGAATATCTAATAGAAATGAAATCTATTTGTTGCCGTGGTAGATCAATGTCCAGATTTATTTCCACACCACAATTTATATCTTCATAAATATTTGATTTGTTTATAACCGAGAATGTCTAAATTTTTCATGTCCTCAATTTGTACAATAACTGAAATTATCGTGCCTCCATTTAATCTGACTTTGAAGCGATAATTTTAAAACATCCGTTTTCCACTACCAAATATTTGTTATTTCGCTAGAGCATAGTGGTAAACAGATCATACATTTTGATCGAAAATCCCAACCATAATTAAATTTCAGAAATTCGTTTGACACATTACTCGGGTTGGTTCACTAGTTAAGGTTTAACTGATTCGTTTTTATTCTTCTGCCAATACACAGAAAATATCGACCACTTGATGACCATATCATGCGATGCGACTATTTTATGGCTTTTTGCCGCAGCAGATAGGTTTTCAGAAGAATTCAATACTAAATCTCGGGCTAACATCCTTTATATGTGCTTCACAGATTTACAGAGATTTGTTCAAATTTCCAGGCCTAATGCTCATTTCACTTTATCTTCGAAAATGCTTTTTTGCCTCCAAGTTCTGAAAAAATTCTTAACAGCATATTGATCTTCTGAGCATTCAGTCCTGCAATGTCTTTAGGCTTAAGGTGGAAATTGCAATTGATTCAAAATGCTTGTCACTGTGAAAAGGTAATTTATATGAACAATATATGCATATAATTTTCTATACAATAATCTATGCTTCAACATTACATTACTGTGTGCATTTTCTTTAAAACATTGTCACTGCTGTATTTTTTTTGAGAAAATAGATATTTATCTCAGATTTAGCAATAAAGGTAAATAAAATTATGAAAATAAATGTATATCATTTGGACAATGTTAACAGCTTACACATAGACATATGACAAAGTAATATTCGTAATGAAACATAGACATCTGGTGTCATCTTACAGGCACTAGTACAAACGCTTAGTTCCGAATTAATGTGAAGAGTAGGCATTTTCGTGACAGGCGGTGATTTTAAAATCGTAACACAGTTTTTATGCCCCTATTTTGTTTCTTGCACTGAAGAGTTTCTTTGTACTAAGATTAATGGCAGTTGTTTTTATAGCAGATTGAATATATATATATATATATATATATATATATATATATAACTTATAAATTTATTCATAAAGGATAGCTTCTGTGCAATATGAAATCGTTTACAATCAATAGTAGTAGAGGACTGAGCCTCATTACAAATTGAAAAGACATCGTTGAAATGCTGATTGAGGGTCTTAATTGTCAGAGGTTGTGATTTTTTTAAGCAATGTTTTATAGATGCGGGTTTGCCACGTGGTCACTTAAGTGACTAGTAACTTTTTGTCGATTTTAGTCACTCTTTTATTAAAATGTCTTAGTCACTTTTTCTTGATTGACTTAAATTTATATACTTGCAAATCTAAATCTACCATTAATTAAGAGGACTGTCGTACTTAATAATTTAGAATAAGAAAGCAATGTTAATAATTTTTGTAGTAAAACATTTAGAAAATAAGAGTCAGTCTTAAAAATTCCTTGCTTCAAACACTAGGTTCTGTGATTTACGTGCTATTTCTTGTAATTAATTTAAGCATGTGTGTAAGATTTGCACATTTACTGTTATTCCACACTGATTTTCATTTATTTACTAATGTGCATTTGTTTATAATGTACTTTGAAGTATTATCATAGTATCCCTTTCTAGAATTTTAAGTCAGAATGAAAATTATAAACCGTCTCCCTCCAAATAATAATCATTTTTTATTTTCAACCTTAGAGTGGATTTTTTTTCTTCAGTAAGCACAATTCGTTTATGCATTACTTAGCTGCTTTCTATCTATTCAAAAATTATTTTCAATGCAGTTTGTCTGGGACAGGAGTATTCTTTGTCACCGGTTATTCCACAATATATTTGTTTATCAAATGCTTATTCCAACATTTTCATTAAAATCGTACGATTAAATGAGTATATTTTCCGAATTTCTTTGATATATTATGATGTAGATCATGATGACCTTGGGGAAAAATATATTTCTGTACATTTTGTTCTTTAAAGGCATCTAAGATTGTTGAGTAAAGGCCATTGATCAATCTTCGCATATCTTATGTTAATAAAATGCATTTGGACATTGTATTCGATTAATAGGCCGGTATTGATTTTTGTGCGTTGCATATAAGTACTTTGTTCGATTTTGCTAATATGGGGTTTATATATATATATATATATATATAAAAATTTAAGTATCAAAACAGGTGCGAATATGTTTTCATTGTTAAAAACGGTTATAATCCATGTGTCCACTTGTTTTAATTATCTTTGATAATCTAGTACACAACTACTTACTTTATATTTTCTGAGAAGTTAAAATATTTACTCGAAATTGCATTTTATTAGATGGATAATTATTAAAATTAGAAAAGTTTTATTTTATTGTTGTCATTTGTCTTCAATGGCACGTGTACAAAAGCCTGTTTCTATTCAATGCAATTTTTCTAATTATTCGCTAGCAATTTTTCTAAAAAATATAATTAAGTTTTTTAGTGTTTTCAATGGTTAATTTTATTAAGAGCACATTTTTCTGTTTGACATTATACACATTTTTAGCGCTATTTTGTATCATACGTGTATTTTTATTTTACACCATTGAAAATTCTATCTTTGTTCATTGCATTAAATGTGTGGTAAAGTGATAACCGATTATACATTAGAATTTGGTTTACAAATGTGCTGCAAATGATTTTTAACTATTTTGTTTGCATTATTTGCAGGTTTTTAATAAACAATGTATTATCAACAATTGCACAAAAAGCTAACAAATTTTCGAATTCTATCAAACTCCCTGCATTGGAAACGATGTCATTTTTCCTCATAATTTAAATTTGAATTGATATTTTTCCTCATATCACTTTTTATATAATTTTATGCAAAAGGCATTTGTTTCAAACAAATGAAGTTCGCTCATAGATCAAATGCGACTTTACAAGGACATGGAAAATGTACATTGTGTCATCACAAGTCAAAAGCATTATGAAGATTACAGGAATTATGTAGTTGATGACGCTCTCGATTCATGGTTTCCAGCTATTCCAAGGAAGTGGGAACATTTTTGATGTAGAATAAGTTAAAAATATGCAGAATTTTACGATTTTTTGTAATCTGTCCATGAAATATAAAGGCTCCATTTTGAGATGACATTGTGACTGAAATCGGACTGATTTTGCATCGACATTGACTGCTTTAAATATTACGTGATACGATAGTGTTCGCTATTGACGTCAGAATTAAAGTGAGCTCATTTCCTGTCTAGAGAGGAGTAATAGTGTCATGTCAAAAAAACAATCATTAGTGTTTTGAAGAACCAAAAATCGAGGAACAGATGCGTGACACAATTGCTTTGTGACTTCCACAAGCGTATGCCAGTCTTCTAACTTCAAGAACCGGTGCGCGACATAATTCATGTTTGATGTGTATACTTACGTTCAACGAATTTAGCACTGCGAGTCGTAGTGAATAATCCATTTTTTGCAACTATGAACTAAAATCGCGCATTCCAAGTGATAGAAAAGTGATATTGACATGATATCTAATCTAGATGTAAAGATTACGGCGCAATACATTCAGTTATTTTATTTTTGTTTTTCTTTATTACCTCTGTCTTCTTTGTCTATATATTTTAAGAATATTCATTACTTCTTGTATATAAGTCTACGTTCGCTTAAAGTATGAAATATTCATAATTTTTGTGTAGATTTTGCCAAAAAATAATCGCAATGTATAAATGCATTACTTCTATGTCTTCTTAGGAAATGAATGTTTTAATTGCTCAATTTCTAGGTTATGTTTACAGAAGAGGATGTTAAGTTCTATTTGGCAGAATTGGCATTGGCATTAGATCACTTGCATCAATTAGGAATTATTTACCGCGACTTAAAGCCGGAGAACATTCTTTTAGACGCCGATGGTCATATTAAACTTACAGATTTTGGATTAAGCAAAGAGGCCGTAGATGATGAAAAGGTAATACTTCACTTATATTTTGGTAAATTTGCGGACTTTGTTTTAAGAGGTATGTCACTTAATGCAATTAGTCTTCATTTTTAATAATAAAATGCCTAAACCGTTTTTTGTGAATATCGTCTGCTGAATTCGCCCTTTACTTTTCTCATTGGATTTTCTGATTCGTGTTTATGCAAATCGTACTTCATATTGTTGGCTAACGTTGGCGGTCTTACAAATTGTATATAGGTGGTAATTCTTCTGATATAAAAGTTTCTGATTTACACATTCAAATCGCATTTAGCCTTTTGCCGGTCATGACAAACGTTATATCATTGTCATAATTAAAATTTCCAATTTATTCATTCGTCACATGCCGTGTGGGAAGTCTCCTTTTTAACTTAATTTGGTGTGCAATGCATCCTGCACTTCCTTTCATTTAGCAGATTGAATTGATCTTTATAATTCCGCCACCATTAAGATTGTAAATTTTCAAGAAATGACATAATTTGTTACATTGTAAAATCATTTGCATATTCGCCCTACTTTGCATTCCATGTAATATGCTATTTAGTATTGATATTCTAGAAAATACCTTAGACATAGATTATTAAAAACTCAAGTATTTATCTTTTTTACAAAGATACTTAGCTAACAATTCACATATAATGAGCAATATACTGGTATTGTACTCGATAAATTTCTAGTTTATGAAATGCCAAATTATATAGGTCCAAATAAGATTAGTGTTAAGGTGACATCCAGTGTAAGCTTTCCTTGCGTTATATATCCACTGTGAAGTTAGTATCATGAGAGGGTTTATGGGAGTGTATTTAATAATATCCTCACTGAGGACTGGGTAGTTTGTTGTAATTGTTGTATTTTAACTTTACCCTATCTCAACCATAACGTCTGTTATAACTCTAATTTAAAAGATTTAACAGGCTTGTCAATTGCACAGATTTTTCTGTCCAATCCAAATTCAATCCAATATAAGTATTCTAGAATTTTCCAATTGGAATCCAATTTAATTCCAATCCAAGTTTGAGTTTACTAATCCAAATTTTCTATACAACATACATAACAGGCTTTCAGTTTCAAAAAGCATTTATTTAAGCATAATGCACAGATTGGCTGTGCATCTGATAATTATTGGCTGGATTTCTCTAGTGAATCCAGAAATATCCAAAATTTCAAGGAAAAACGTACAAAAGCAGAATGGTTATTACAGAACAAATGCATTGGCTTATTTGAAGTTCTGAACAACAATGAGGCTAAAATACGATATCCCACAGTCAATGGGGGAAACCTCCCTGTTAATCTCCCTATTGCTTGTTTCCAATTCAAGTTTCAGTTCTAAAGTATACTTTGCAGAATCTTGCAGGAATACTTACCGCAGGATCGGAAGGGATTTTTGAACTGTGAGTGTGACAGACTGGTAGCAAAAATTTGAAATTTTTCCTACAATTAATTTTGTCTAGGTTTTACAAATTTTGAAACTCATTAAAGTATGAAAGTGTATAAATATATTTCTTACAACTGGAACATATTAGAAGGTGGCTCATCCCTAAAATTCCAAAATACTAAACCCACAGAAGAATCAATAATTTGTAGTTTTAATTATTCAAACTTCAAAGGAGAAGATTGTTGGATCGCAAACAGTGTACCATCCTGCTCCCATTCAAAATATAAGAGAAATATGCAAGATGTCCCGGCATTTCAGTGTGATGAAAACTTTGATCTATCATATTGGAAGAATTCCTCTTCCAAAATACTTATAAGTAGCAAGATCTTATTTAACCATACAAACTTCAGAAACAGCTCTTGAAATAGCGTTTAGTTAAACTCGACTTATGACTCCTGATTGACCCACACACCTGCACTTTACTCTTGTGACAAATTCTTAGTTATCAGAAAATACAGTATACAATGCAGTATAGTTAAAAAAATACAATTCATGCGTTATGTTCATGGGTGTTCCACTGGGAGTTTTGCAGGACTTGGTGCTTGGTAGTGGGAGACCCATGAATTTGGGAGCAGTATCAATTTATTGTGCTCACACAGGACTATTCCCTCCCTGGTGTTAATGCCAGATTTCCTATTTATATATACATTTTGCGACAAATCAAATACACGGGCTCTTACTTATTGATATCAATTGATACCATTCAAATGAATAGAAATTTTTTAGCAATATCACTTCAAACCAACAGAAATTGTTTGGTATCAACATCAACATGGTTGGTTACAATATATTCTTTAGGAATTTCAAGGAAATTTATTAACCTTATGTAGCTCATGTGTATAAATGATGCACACAGTTCATTGATAACTACTTAATGCGTGCTTTATTGCATTGTATTAAAGTTATATATGTATAAATAGTTATCCAAAATTGTTGCAAGGCTCATTATTATAGAGGTAAATTTCAGTATATTTAGTCAAAATTAGCCAGTTAATTCTTTACTAAGTTACCTTGATATGGCGCATTACATTCAGAGTATTATCATACCCATATTCAAAGCAATTAGTTTAATGGTATGAGGAATTATTTAGAAAACTGTTTTATTCAAACAGCTGTGATGTTTTGGAAATGTTTGTAAAATTATTCCAAGAAAATCCAATTGGAATACAATGAATGGCTAATTTTGTTTGTCCAATCAATTCGAATATACTTCCAATGTCCAATTGGAATCCAATAGACTTAACCCTGACATTTGTTGACTTTTCCTAAAATATTGTTAGCAAGATAAATGTCTAAAAATAATAATCATACTTTCAGTATTTTTCTAGTTATACACATATTTTTCTAAAAAAGTTTTTTATTGCTGTCTTCATCGATAAATTCGCTTCAGAACGCTCAGGATAACATCGAGTTATTACTATCTCAATGTGTTCAGTTCATCATTGGCCACCACCCTTTATAATATTAGAACCGTTTTTGGAATTGAAGTATATTTGCTGACGTCAGTGCCCATGATGACGTCAGAGTCCCAGAACATCGATTTTTTTTTGTCATTTTTGTATTTAGCCCAATGTAAGCTATAATCCTGCCAAGTTTCGCTTCTTGGTGATAAATAAGCTTGATTTATTAGGGGGTGCTATTGGAGCACCCCTCGGTTTTAAAAGTGATAGTAAGGCCTAGCCGAGATAGGGTTAAGATTATAAAACATAAGTTCTTTAGAGTTTAATAATTAATTTAAGAAATACATAAATAATTCAGAGATTATTTGCTTACGAACAACTAATTTCGATATAATGAACATTTGGGTTCTCGAGAAACCAATGTGTGCATTTCAGGGTTATTTTTAACCTGTGGTAATAATGAAGATATCGAATTTTTAGAATATTTATTTTTTAGGAAATGGTTGATTAGGATTAATTGTTGAATCCCACAATTCGTCATTGCAACGCTACCTATTTCATTAAATAGTCCATTAAAAAGTAAAGCGATAATGGGTTGCGTCAAGATGCGTACTTCATTCACACAAAATTGTTTCATTCGAAAAACTGTTCTAAAAGTGACAACTAAAATCGAGTTTTATCGGTTGAAGAATTGTAAGCTTCGATTCTCGAGAGAATCAAATTTAAAATCGTTCTTTGTTTATAGTATGGGGGTGAACAATCACATACTCAAGGAATTATACGATTGCAATCTAGTTCACTAATATGACCTACTGCCAAATTCTTTTACCACTTCACTTCTTTAAATTAACATTTCTATTGTGTGTGAGATATTAATTTCTACATTTGCTTTCAGCCTGTTTTAAATTACAATTGCATTGTTTCCGTGTGAAATAAGTGTTTTCTTTAGACATATAGTTTCTGTGGAACCGTTGAGTATATGGCTCCAGAAGTCGTTAATCGGAGAGGTCACACTATCGCCGCTGATTGGTGGAGTTATGGTACGTATTCATTTACTGATCATTGACTTTCCGCGACGTAGTATTAATAGACTGGTTAGTGTTCCCTCACACCCTTATTTATTTGATTTACTAGCACGTTTAATTAACAGGTGCAGTTGCGTCAGAAGTGGAAACACTGTGTGCACTCCAATTTCCGACCTACACACTAAGATAACAACAACTCTATTGGAAATTCAACGTCTGTCCACGTAAATTAAATATACAGTCTGATTGTATGTTAAACAATTGCCTTTTTGTTTCTCAATATATGGCTTATGATTCTATGGATGTAAAGTAATAGGAGATCTTCATTTTGAAAACTTCTCATTAATAATTGAACCTATTCGTTTATTAATTTTTGGTCAAGTCGTTTTAAAACGTATTTTGACCGAAAATGTTACCAACTCAAGTGTGGCTTGCGTTAAACGATTAACACATGCAGTTCATCATTTTATAAGCATATTCAAATTTTCATTCAGCAATGGGGGTTTTTAATAGATTTTTCTAGTTTACAACAGGCCCGTGGCTTGTATTTGAAATTTAGGGGGGCATGGCCCCTCAAAGTTCAATAAATTAATCATATATCATATTTTTACTCATATGGAATAGTTGCACACTTTTTCATCGAATTTCGTAATAGAATGGAATTAGTATTTTATATATTTCAACTAAAAAATATTCACAATAACTTGATTACAGAATATTCGAATTAATACTATGGAGTTTTGTATCCAGAATGCCAAAAGGAAGGGGGCACAGTGGCTCAACTGGGAGGGCCATGGCCCCTGGCCCTCCCCTAGCCACGGCCCTGGTTTACAATAAAAGAAACTTTCATTAACTGTTTCAGGTACAATGCGAATCTTATAATGATTATTCGTATAATACTACTCTGAATTTGTGATAACGTACAATTCGCAAGTAGACGTAAAATTTTACACATTCTTGGTGTTTTCGTTCGAGCTATAATAACTGCTAAATTATATCATTATTATAGTAATTCAGGCTTCCGTGTTTTAGTGATTTTGATGTAAAAACAATCACGAGATCAGATCTTGTTCAAAATTTTCAACATTTCATGGTTAAAATCAGGAATGACTGAGAACAAACGTGGATTGTTTAAAACTCATCACCTACTATTTTTTTTACAAATATTCATTATACATTTTGTAAAATGCCAAATACTTATAATATAGCAACCAAAATTATCACAATTTAAAAGCATTTTTAATTTCAAGTGCATCTATGGTAATACATTTGCCATAAGTCCAAGTATGGTGATTTGTTGTGACAGTTTTTATGCTATTAAATGGTATATTTCTATTTATTGATTTTCAAAAACGTTGTTATTGAAAGCTAAAATATAATATTCCTCAGCTTCAAGATTATATATTAAATATTGCTCAAAATTGTAAACCTTGTAATATAATAGCGATTTTTCATGACTTAGATATTCTTGCTAAAATCGAAACAAATTGGAAATAACTTTGAATTGGTAATGGGTGTTGTTTATTTTGAATGCAAGGAGTTAGCCAACAAAAGAAACTACTTTAGTATATTACAAACTAAAAAAGGGAATATATACTTGTATTTTTATCAAACGATACATTTGAGAAACTGCAAGCATTCATAATGCAAGTGTTAAAATATGTTGAAACCACGGCATTATACACCTGATTGATTTTTTATAATCTATATTCAGTTTGAGTGAATGCCATTTTCACTGAGTCGTTCCATAAAGAGTGGTTTTACATAAATAAACAACAAGAAATCTCAATCTGAACAGAGTATGCTTTCAAATTTGTTTGGTAATTTAAAAATGAATTCTAATAATTTCCAATATTTCTCACCCTTAAAATCAATATTTAATTGATTTCAAAAAAATCCTAATTTTTTTGAGAATAGTGCTGTCATCAACAATAATGATTTATGATGCCATCAAGTCTCTAAAAATTCTAAATTGTTAGTGCTGATATGAGGAATGTTTGTACAGTTTCATTTTAATATAATAATTCCTCCCTACCAACCGACTAGCTCCAAAATACCCAGGCTGAATAAGGTCAACTCATACCCAACAAACACACTCAGAAATTCCATTGTAAATTTACCATCAACGTATGTCAATATGTTCAATCCCTGTATATCATTGGAAATTACTTCGTGTTTTATTATTCTGCTCTGCAATTCCAATATTTTTTAATTTCCTTTTAACCATCTATTTAAAGTAGAGTTAAAAATGTCTATCAATTGAAGAAATCGACGATCAATTTCAATATTTTTCGATAAATTACAAATCGTGTTATGAGTTGAAATATGATTGCTAATTCTACTATTCAAGTTAGATAGTCAGCAAATTTTATGTTAAGTCTCTCATCATTTGCCATCTAAAACGTTTACGCTCCTCTTATTGTTTTGCTATTTAGTTTGATGGTATGAAACTTAGGTCAGGGCGGGAGATACGTGAACTACGGATTGAGTAAGAAATTAGACGGGTCTTGTCGGGTAGCGTTGCATGTTCTCTAACTGATTCAAGGAACAATTTCAAAAGTCAAACATTTGAGTTTTTGAAATGTTTTAATTATTTTTTAATTGATTTTGTATTGTTTTTATTGATACTATTGTGTTAAAACATTTTTGTACGTATTATACTAGTAATTTTTTGATTAGACATTTTTCAAATATATAGCGCTATTAAATTATTTGCCGTGGTCAGATTATTTCAAAATTTATAACATGGATTTATATATATTTGAGACAATATTCTCAAATTATTGCTATTTTGTAACGCTTACCATATATACTGGGGCTTTGTAATCAAGTGAGGTTTTTAACAAAGAAAAAATTATATTTTTTAATTTTCATTTCAATGTCTTTTACTTAAATTGGATAATATGCATTGTCTATTGATGTATTGTTATGGATTTCATTTAACCTTTCTGTAAAAAACTGCTTGTTAATTCAATGTCGTCTTTATAAATATTTCATAAAATGTTATTAGTTGTTTGTGCTTACTTTGAATATTTAGCATTGGAAATTGTTTGAAATTGTGAAATTAGTAATTCCCTTCTTGCTATATGAAAACGCGTTTTTTAAAACTGAATTATGTAAATTTTTGTGAATGGGAATTTAAAAAATTTGGATACAAAGTAAATATATTAAAAGTAATTTAAGGCAAAAAAAATCCTTTGTGTGCTACTATATAACACCATTAAATTGTTTTGGACAAGGTAGTTCATAAAAATTTAAATAATTGTTGACATTCACTGTACTTTTAATTGTGAATTTCCTGTTTGTATAAGATTAGCTTTACATCTTTTGGTAAAATTAAACTAAGATAAATTTGTTTAAAATACTTTACTTAGAACTTTAAAAAAATCGTTTCGTGTTAACCGACAATGCATTTTTACCACTGCACAAATTGCATTTTTATAGCTTTTAGTCCAACAGTTTTAGCAATAATTCAACTGTAGCGAGGATTTATACTAATGTGTGTTCTGTATTTTTTATACATACGGTTTTTTTAATTAATGACATGATTTAATATTCTCTAAGTTAATAATGCTTCATAACTTTTTGCATTTTTTTGTGTCTTATTCCTTTAAATTATCTTTAAAAGTCGTATTAATAATTGTAAAAAAAATGTAGAACTTTAGTTTCGGATTCGATTATAACTGAATTTTGTTTGATTGTACTATTTAACCGTCAAACTAAGGATTCGTCACAGTTGTGCATTTATTGTGCATTGTGACACAAGGAAATTTACTCTGAGTTAACGTGATATCTATAATTTTTACTAACATGACATTTTCACTAACTAAAACACTGCATTTACGTTTCTTTTCATATTGCTAGTTTGTCTGATGCAAATCGGTTTTGAATTTACGAATGGATTACTACTAACAATAATTACTTAATAAACACTAAATATTTTTATATCAAACTTTTACGAAGAAATAGAAAGGATATCATATATCAAGAGTCAGCCGCTAAAAGGCCTTTTCGGCGACCTAACTAGTTTTTAACCCTTATCAGGGACGTTTGAAGCAACACACGTTGTTGAATTTCTGTCAACATTTTGTTGAAAGAATATTATTACCTATATAAATCAACATCATTTCAAAAACATTTATCTATGAAGAATATATTCTTGTAAATAATGGAAATATTCATTGTCATTTATAAACTCTATTTTTGCTTATAATTGAAAATTTGAAATCTAAACTTACAGAGCATCTATTAGAAATCTTAATTATTTGTAGATGCAATATACAGATAAAAATACAAACAATCAAAACACTACTGGTATTCAAAACAGGAATTTAAAACTGCACAGAACTGCCTCTGCGAGATGTTGATTTACTATATAGTGAAACAAAGATGAATACTGACAACACTCCAGTTATTTTACCACAGACATAACATCGAACTCTTCTACATATATTTAGTAAATGTAATGTTTTGTACCAAGTCTCGTTATTGGCTAATTATTCTGTCAAAGCTGTAGTGATTCACTGGCGACACGAGAATTATAAAATCGGTCGTCATCTCATTTGAGACGCGACGATATTCACTAATTAATACATTATTCAAATGGCATGTGCTGTATCTCATATATTATTATTTTTAGTTTTTTAATCAATATTAACAAGTGCGCTATGCGGGTATACCATATGGTTTTTTACAAATGATTGCTATCGGTATTAATTAGATAGCATCAGACTTCGAGTAATTTTCTCAGAATAGCATTAATAAAATTGGACAAGTTCGGAATTCTCAAAGCTCGTCTCCGCAATTTTTAGCTACCACCTCAAGCAACATTTTAATTGAAAATATTCTATCTGAATGCAAATGTAATGTATCCACTGTTCACGTCAATCCATTATTTTTTTAACTGTCGCTTTGCTTTGTCCATTTGTAACCTTTGCTTCTAACGATATTTAATTGTTTATACATTTTTTAACCGTTAAGAAAAGCTTTCAGAACCCTGATTTCTTGTTGATTGAAAACCGCTATCATAATCATAATCGACCGTATTTTCACATTATGTGATAAGGATATGCCGCACATATCTCTTTTATGAAATGTCTAAATCGTTTCTTTCCAACTACTTTTTACATTTAAGTTTTCTAAATATCACGAATTGATTTTTCTCTCTCCAACATGAAAGGCCTTGACCGATTCCAACACAAAAAATTATTACAAAAAATAATAATTTCGAAAACTAATTGAATTTGTTCATCTTCATGGTTGTAATTCTAGAGGATGTTTTAATATCATAGTTCTCAATTACTCCATACTTTAAGTATTTCGAGCCAGTCATTTTTAAACTTCATTAATTATCTTAACCTATAAATTAGAACCTGTATACTAGTCGGTAACGATCAGACTTAACCTGATCTACTAATTGGATTCAGTACTAATACAAAGTAGTTGAGAAAGGATTTTAAATTCAAATTATTTTACAAATACTTCCATTTATAGGTAACAACAAAAAATTCCGCGTAGGCTATTTACTTAATCGCTTGTTCGAAATACCGCCGAATTATCGATCACTTCAAATGATTCTTAATGCTACACTGAGTGTACTTTCTCTCAAACGTTTGATATTAACATTAAGCATGACATTGTATTGATTAATGCAAATGGAGTTAGTATTTCAAATGAATTTTATCCCACTAGGTCGGAACACAAACATCACTAAATTTTTTTACTATTATCTTTATTTCCATCCTCAAATTTTGTCGATGAGGGGGTTTTCAAAATGGTCGGGGGAAGAAGTTATCTGTGCTGTAAAAGTCCCTTTTTATAGAAAGAATATATGATATGAGTAGATGGGAAACCTCACATGATCAATAGATAATCAATCTATGCATTTCTATTAAAGATATACACTCAATGGTCCATTGGAAACCGCGGAGCATATCTAAATTACACAGCATGAAAATATTTTAGCACTCCAATCCTTACTGTTTAATGATTTTTCAACTTTTTTTACTCAGTTGATCATACAATCCCAAATTCTGATCTGATGCTGCATCTTATAAATTTTATCCACTAAAGCTATTACTCGACTATTTTATTCTGAAATCTATTTCCGAAATAATCGTCATCGGTCTCTCTTTTTATTCTAGAACCTAAATGCTCCCGATGATCTTCATCCATTGATCATCCATTGAAATAGTGTATGTGCAACTCGTAATGTTTTAGTTGTCTGGAGTTTCCATTGTATTAAAACAATATATATATATATATATATATATATATATACATATATGGGCCCTTTGTAACATAGTAATTTGAACAAAAATTACAAAGGGCCCGAAACGTTCA
>CABFPE010000052.1:1680624-1702109 GCA_900660155.1 Hofstenia miamia | reverse complement strand
TATATATATATATATATATATATGGTCATTTCTCGTTTCTAATTGCGCTCATTATTATTTCTAGCAGGAGATCCTTTCAGATCCTTCTTTTCGTTGCATGCTTTATTTCACTGTTGCCATATTCGATATCTTGCAGAGATTATAGGTCACCTGGAAGTCATGCAGTCATTTGTAATAGATAAATTTTACACACATTTGATACTCATCAATTTTACAGTACATAACTTTCCCAAAGTTCAAGGATATGAAACCGACACTAATTGATAGACAAAATTATATTCTTAATGAAATTTTATTCAAAATTGTTTGTTGAAATTATTTCAGAAGAATCCTACCAATTTTGTAAAATTGGGTTTTTATGCATAAATGTGAACGCTAGTTCCATAATAAAACGCTTTTTGGATACCGATATTTTTAATTTAGTGTATTCAACTCTAGTTGGCTGATTTATATAAAAACATCCTTTTGCATTTCAATTTATGGTGATTTGTGAAGAAATTTTTTCGATTGGAAATTCATTCTTTATTTATAATCAAATTATATTTTAGCATTTGGATAAACAACGCTCCAAATAGTGGAACGGAGCCTTTATGAAATGGGCCTCATTAATCGACCGCGATTTATTGAGGCGAACAAATTTGAAAATATTTCTTTTTTAAATTCTCAGATCAAATCATTGGCATTTTCCGACATTAGGCATTAAACAACCTCTTTTAATATCCTAGATTCATTGTCTCTTCACTATTTTATGAGGAAAATTTGCACTGTATAAATGCTGTATTAAGAAATGTTATTAGCACTTAGCACTGCAATTATAAACTTTCGCTTCAGGTTTCTATTGTTTCTTTTCAATTTAATAGCGTGATCAACCGAGACAGGATTTTCAGCGGGAGGTTAATCCGAAAAGTTGCAGTATATTCAGCTGTTGAATAACAACTGCATTTATTTTATTTAAAAGTCACTGTCTGAAAGTCTGGTATTTCATTGTATATCATGCACTTTTATTTGAATGGTAGATGTATTCTTTACAAGGCGATGCATATTTAAAAGGCCATGACATTATCATTTTGCGGAGGCCAATTCATTGAATCTGATTGGCTTATGAACTATAAACTTACTGCATGTTTATGGCGTGGGCAACATTCTATGATAGTTTAAATTAAGGTGAAAATGTTTTGATTGTTAAATATGTGTTTATACGCCAATCAGCTTGATTATTTATAACCAAAAATAGTAGGTATCGGCAATAAGTTATGCATATTACTAAAAATTATAAACTTGCATTTCTACATTCAGCAAGTAAAATTGTGTACAGAAGTTTAACTTAAGCAAATTATTGTGTGGGTTGGGGATCTTATCCAAAGTGATTCGTTTTTGTGAAGAGTTTATATTGTTTGATATTAAGGTGATGTGTTTTGTGCATATTTTTTTATAAATTGAATGGTTACACCAAATATGGCACACCGGAATGGCAAAAGATAATGTTGGATTTTAACTTAGTTTTAGTTTTCTCGAATGTTGATAGCCGCTGTTTGACTTTGTCTTTAAGCACTAATTCAACTTAATCATTGTAAACTCGGATTCCTGTGAAGCTAGAAAATAGATTCGGCCATAATAGAAACATTGTTGAAAAATCCTGGAAGTACCCATGTCCAAGCAAATCCTAACTTGCTACTGTTTAGAGTGATATTTGAAATTTTCTTCTGTTTTTCTTGAATACTCCACCTTTTTAGGCTCCCTATACTGTGAATGTCGGCGCGTAAACCGGATGTTTCTCCCGAAACTCGTTACTCGCCTGAGAAGTTGATATTAGAGGGTTACATAAGGTCATTTGAACATGCTAATTCCTCGAATTTGCGGCAAAAATCAGGGCTTTCCTCTTCTTTCTTCTTTGTCGTACAGAAATGCTTTTGCGTAGTCTGTTGTAATTTCAATAAAATTTTGTTTTACCTTCCAGACAATTTTCGCATTTCAAAAGAGATCTTTGGTGGTATTACTATAGAGATCTTGACGAAGCAATCTGTCATCTGAAAACGCATTCTGACAAAATTTTAAGTTACTACCTGGTCAATACAATACAAACTAACAAACTAGTACTTAATTAGATTACATGTGTATAGAATCATCTCGTCTAAAAGTTAGAAAATGTATTTTTTCTTTAGCCTCAAAACAAAGCGAATTAAAGCATCTGTGTTTGAAGTAATCTAATTCCATTTTTTGAGTGAGATATTGTAGTTATAAATAAATCATTGCAAATCTTCAAATTTATACAATTAGTGGTCTCAGCTCAAGTCAAAAACTTTGAGATATAGGTTTGATTCATGAATGAAATATTACAACTACGTTTCACTTAATCATGTCTGTATACATCCATTATTAAAAACGATGTTTGTCGTTGGCTTTTATCTAGCTTTGATGAACCTCATTTGCAATAGCAAGCACATAAACGCATTCAACCCGAGTTGTGTGCTGTACACATGATACATTATGAGCTTGACTGGTTTACTGCTATTAACTGTTGCAGCTGCTCCAATAATGTAAAATTGTAACCATTCCCACTGTTTTTATATAAATGTAATGTAGTGAATTCCTAGTAGCAATAGCAAAATGTTGATTATTCAGGTAAAATTATATTACAATGCAATATGTTACTGTGTTAAAAATGTTTTCTATAATTTATCTGTTCCTATTCTCATTATTTAATCTTCATTATATGAATCAATCATATTACCAATGGAGTACTGAATTGAAATTGTAAATTTGAATGTTGTTGAAGTTTCATTGTTATTGACAAACAATACACTGATATAAAATCTAACTTTGTAACTTGTTTTCCTACTCACATTTCGCAAATTTCAACCGAATTTGCCTTGCACCAATTATGATCAAACAGCTGCACTCCTCTTTGTTTCCTCATTGGAGGATTGCAGTACCACAGTTCTTTCCTCTTTAAATCCATCACTGGTTATAAGTATGTCAACAGGAAAAGAATTGTACGGTATTGCTTTTGAAATAAGTAGTGTAAAAATATTCTAAACACCATTAATGACAAAACGTTTTTTACAATTATGCAAGATCCAATTTTGATTTTTTACACAATTGTAAATTTTTTCGTGGTCAACTCAAGTTTTTTATCGATTCATATTAATTGTTCCGTTTTCCTCTCTTGCCGTTATTTAGGTGCTCACTAAAATACACTTTTATTTGTTTATGTATATAGCATGCACACATTGTTATTTGTACATTGACATCAAAGTTGACGCAAATTATTAGAAAATATAAATGTGAGAATTTTGAAAATATCCCATAGCTTGATAAAATTTATTTAAAATCAGTGGAATACTGGTAGATTTCACAGCATTAGAATGAAAATGTGTTATCTAATTTTTTTCAAATTTATAAAGTGATATCAGTTTTGGTGTCTACGCAATCAAAGTGTGCATTTACTGAAGTAATAATGTCTGCCATTACCTTTCAATAAAATTAACAATAATTAATTAGCTATCTGCAACTCGTGCTCTTTCTTTAGAATGAAATAGTGTTATCGATAGTTTACCTGATAACCTGACTTCATTCTATTCCTGCGATTTGCAGATTAATATTTCTAAAACTTTAGCAAATATATTCATAAAAATTTATTCAAATAGCAAGATTTATTGATCAAAGATTACAGTTCCAATCTGAATTCATGATGAAAAATATTATCATTGCTTGAACTATTAATATTGTATCTTGAATATTCAAAAAATATTTTGTTGTGAACGGTGGTCAGAAATTCTTGTCTACTACTGTGTCTCTTGTCCTCAATACCATGGAATCTTCAACAATGTATGACTGTCAAAGAAACAATTTGGTTGTAATTCTATGCATTTATTCAGTAATAGTTTTGTTAAACTCTACAACCTGGCTCGCGCGTGCTCAACTTCCTAATTTTACTACAAAGTGAACGTATTACAAAATTTGAAGTGAAAATTCGCATTTGTTAGGAAAGCAATAACGGAAAAATTCTGATTGAGTTTTAGATAAGTAAAGGTCGTCGTATTTATCATTTTCTAATGCTAGCTTTTGAACAATTTTCCTTTTTGCATTTGGATGTCATAGTAGCATTACAACTGGTGATTCATTTAACTTCGCATTTACGTTTCTACCAGGCAAAGACTTAGTGTATAGCTTTAATTGCAACCCATAATTAATCCTAAGCATGAGCATTGTTATTTGAGTGTTTTACACATTGCTATACAAAATATAGTGTTCGCGCTGTCATGCATGTCTTCAGTTGTGCTATTTGCAAACGCATTTCAAGTAATCCATTACTGGAAGTGGATTGCTTTTTATTGCTCCACAAATTTCCAGACTTCCTTTCTTTGAGTCACCTCGTTATGCACACTGAATTATTGTTTCCATATTCTTTAATAATTTTACTATAAGTTTTAAGCAATCAGTGTGCTGGGAAATTGAAATTACGTCAAATGCATTGCTTGCTTAAATACTAATTTGGAAACGATGAATCCCGTAATGTGCACTTCTTTAAATTTTGCTCGAGTCATTTAATCATTTGAAAGTGGAGTTTTCGGAAATGGTGCATTGTTTTATAGATTTTGCTTACCACTTAGCTATCTATTGATAGTGTTTTTTGCTTAGTAACATACTATGTATGCTGCTTAAATGCGACCTTTGTGATAATGAATAACTCGTCATTTGCATTTGTTCGTTCACTCACTTGTAATTGATTGAGTCCGCTGACGAACCCTTGTTTTCATTACTATTTAAAACAATCAGCTCAATGCCTTTCAAGGCCACTTCAATTAGCATTTCCCTTGTGCTATTGCTTGTATTCGTTTGCAGAGACGTGCATTAGTTTAGATAAAGACTAAAAGCATTTAATTTTTCAATTGTGAATTCATTTTGCAATTGCCGAGTACTTACAAAGACTTCTCTCTTAATCACCTTAATTTTAAAGTTCAAAGTAGTGTTGTTTTCTCAATTTAGACAAAAATCAACTCTTGTTACATTTCGTTTTGTAGGTTAAAATCTCTTTCAAACAAGGTCTTATTTTATTTCTTTACTAATTGTCATTGCCGCTCATTCCGTACAACATTTCATTTATTTTCTTATGCGAATTAACGGTTAAACAGGTTGTGGTTGTTTGAAATTTAAATTAACATATCTTAATCATTAAATCGATTATTGCAATCAAATTCTACCCGCCATTTTTCCATTTTTGCTTTTAATTCCAATTTAACACTACAGAACTCACCTACAGAAGTGTATTGTGGACTCACAAAAGCTCGCAAAGACAATATATATATATATATATATATATATATTATACATGTATTGCTTAGTTAAATGGCATGCTGGAAATCGTTTGTTTTACAAAGAGTGTTTTCAAATCTGGGGTTTACTGGACTTTCGTGGTGCTTCAGGAATTTCAGTTTATGATTTAATTTGTTCTTTCTGACCGATATTAACGATTCGTTGATATTCATGATTCATAAGCAAACTGAATCGTGTATATTTAGTTATTTATTTTTACGAATACAAAAACTACAAACTAAGTAAAAATTTATTATGCATATATATGATTTGAGTTACACTGTGCTACAGTTTAGTTGTAATTGGAATGAATATTTACATTTTAGGTGTCTTGATGTTTGAAATGTTAACTGGTGGTTTACCTTTTCAAGGGAAGACTCGACGAGATACAATGACTATGATTCTCAAGGCTAAACTCGGCATGCCACAGTTCCTTTCCCCCGATGCACAATCCCTGTTACGGCTACTTTTCAAACGAAATCCAGCAAATCGTTTAGGTACAAATTCTGTAAGAGACATTCAGAGGCAACCTTTCTTTTCCAGGTAATTCCAATAACAAATCTCAATTTTTAATTAAATGAATCTGTGTGGTTCTTATCATTCAAATTTGAACACGACATATCACATTTGTGATTGTGTATTCTACCAAAAAGTGCTGGCTTGAGTAGCTGGATTTGTAGGGAGCTTTTGTTTTAGTTTGTTTTCAAATGGTTCCTTAAATAGATTTTCTTCTATAATATTGATTAATTCGTATTCCATTTTTAAAAATATGTTGATACCAGAATTAGGTGTTTTAAAATAGACTTCAGCTGTAAACCCTACTATAAATGATTAGATTCTAATATGCGAAACTTAAAGTTCAAATTAGATTTTTATAAGATGCGTCGGTTTTATCAATTTTCGCAATACATGTATACTGTTTTCGAAACTTGTATCCAGATCAAAATAGAATCGGGACAGATATAAAGGTTTGTCTCAACACAATGTCTGCATATATCCAACGTAATAGAGGAATCCGCCACCGTTGTGGAGCCCCAAAAAGCCTAGTAGAAATAGAGTTAACAATGTTCAATTGTTTCCTTCGAGGAAAGGCATTATCATCATAACAGCATGGCAAAATGACATGTTTTTACTATTTTGAAGTTTCTTCGCTTATTGAACAGTTTTATTCCACTAATACCCGGTTGCTTACTACCATGAGAAATTCCAATTTCATTTAATATTGCCTGAGAATAATATTGGGTAATGGATTACATCGTTAACTATGTATTTAAATTTGATGTTATGGTAATCATCTTAATTGGTTACTATTAATGCCAAAAATGAAGCTCTCTTTATCCATCATTATATTGACTGAATCCATAAACATTTCATTGTTTGCATATCATAAATAGTTTTAGTGATTGCATAATAATATAAATTTAGATGTAATTCAAAATTATATCTGTAGTGTAAAGTCAATTTCGACATTTATATGTAAGCGAGAACAAATCTATTGCAAATACTTCAGTTAAATAGTTTAAGGATGTGGGCGCGTTTATTCAAATCTTCATTGAATTGCAGATTTTATTCATTTTAGTATATTGATTATGCACATATTTTAATTTCCAAGTTATGTAACGACTTTCGTTAGTTCATATTTACTACTACTTTATTTTATAAATTTCCCTATTATATTGTTGGCTGAAATTAATTTTAGAAATAAAACCAATTTTTGTTTCTTGAAATTATACCATTAACAATCAATTTGCCTTCTTTATCATTATTTTTTAAGTATGCTTTTTCAAGCAATTTACGTTTGGGTTATTTGGGTAATTTTATACTCATAACAGTATGTAGTGTTTCATTTCCAAGATACATCATAATTTCTATGCAGTATGTAAAACTATTCTCTTTGTTCTATTGAACTTCTTTCATGTTTCTCAATTATATTTTCAAATACTGTTATAAGTAAATGAGTTCGAGTTCTTTAATAAACTTGTTTCCTTTTGAAATTTTTCGGATTAATGAGCTTTGATTTTATACTAAGGTTTTTCAAAGGGTGGTTTTTAGTATTGATTGGGAAGCTCTCCGTGAGAGACGCATTCAGCCTCCTTTCCGCCCTGCAGTCTGTCGAGATGAAGACACTTATTACTTTGATCCTGAATTTACATCAAAAACTCCTCGGGATTCTCCCGGCATTCCACCAAGTGCTGGAGCACATGCCCTTTTCAAAGGTTTTCTTTCAGATTCTTGAATTAAATGAAATGATGGCATTCATTCTTCATTTATTTGCAATGTTTATATTTTAGCTAAAAATTATCAGTTGTTTTAATCATCATTAGGCTCTGTTTATACATTTTTACAGCCTGCATTACACAGTAGACCTAAAAATTTTACGAGTATTTTTTGTAGTATTCGCTGTTTCTGAAGAATTCAGATTCTAAGTAAGCCAGTTTTTTGAATAAAAGCTTTTTCTTAACGAAGTTATATCAGAAAATTCCGTCATATTAGTATAAACGAAGATGTAAACTGTGTTGCACAAGATTTATCTGTGAGTAAACTTACTAAAAGCACATTTATAATTATATAATAATAAGTAGCTGAGCATTAAAACTTTGTGTATAAAACTAGACAGTAGATTTTAGTATTTTCCTCTGTCCGTAATTCCATGAATGTAGACAACAATAAAAATCGAAGAATATAAATTTGAGTATTTTAATAATATGATTCAAGCTACACATTTAGACACGTTTTTTTGTTCGGTTGACCGAGATTAAACATTTTTTAAATGGGATGGATTTCATGAATTCTAAGCTTTACAAGACTTTAAAGACCAATAAAACATTGTTTCTCGACATTATGATGATAAACCTTAATTAGTTACTCAGAGCGCTAAATTTATAGCCAAATGGTCTTCAAACTTTATGAGCATTTGGAAAGTTGTTAAAAATTTTATTATTCAAAGACTGATAGTTGCTCAATAATTTTATAAATTCTATTCTAACTCCAATCCATATATTGTACTGAAATCAATTTTTGGGAATGATTGCCATAGGGTTCTACGGGGTACTGATGACCTGTAACCAAAAACCTCAATGGGACTGGGACCAAAAATGAAGGATGCTGAATCATGGATTTCAGAATATTACTCATAATTTTTGCTAACTTTGGTCAAAATAGAAGTTGAGCTTTTGGACCAATGGGGGAATATGGGACCATAAAATTTTATGGGTCTGGGACGGGATTGGGACTGAATCCAATGGAACTAAGTGGGCCTGGGACAAAGAAAATTCTCGTCCCGTAGAACCCTAGTTTACGTTTGTTTTGATTTGGATTTTATCTATACTGTGGTTTAGGATTCAGCTTTGTAGCTGCTGACATTAATGGCAAAGCCAGTGAACCAACTCTAAATGCTCTAGTTAAAGGAAACAATCTTCAGTCTGTGCCTTCGAAGCAACGCTCCGCATTCAATGATGAATACGAGCTAGGTCAGGAAATTGGTAAAGGCGCTTATTCGGCTGTTTATGTGTGTACTCATCGAGTTTCACGAACACAATTTGCTGTTAAAATAATCGACCAATTAAAATCAGGTACGTTATGTTATTTTTATGGGGGTAAGATTTCAGAGGTGTTTATAAATTGTGTATGTCGGAATCGTATAGTGCTGTTTCTATCAAAACATTTATTGTGCAAGATATTTAGTATATGCATTATATGTTTAACTTGAAACGCATTCGTATCACAACCGTTTTAACATCATATGGTTCTAGATATCTGCCATTGATCAAAATATTTAAATCCAATTCCGGTAAGCAGAACTCAAAATACATTAATATCCGGTAAATATAATTCACTTACAAAAACGAGTGTGGACAACAGACATGAAAGCGTGCTCCATGGGGTGGGGAATATTGGGACCAAATTTTATTGTAAGTGGATAGCCATATTGCAAAATTGGAGAAATTCCTCTTGAATTTAGACAGGCGGGGCTTTAAGGAAGAGACACTCCTCTTTTCGAAGATTTTTCAATTTTCGATACGCCTTTTCTATGCATATGGGTCAGTTCTATGTATTTCATATATTTAGGATGTTGATTTTCACAAAAGTTCATTTGAAAATTTAAGGTGAGCAATGCATAAAATCTTTAATCATGACATTTAAGGAATTACGTTTTACAATATTAATAGTTTTCTCTTGGATTTATATTTGTTTAAATTGCCATTTTATTTTTAAATTTCTCGACCCCTGTTTAAAAATCCTCCATATTTATAATTTTATTAATTTTGTACTGAATTATAATTATATCTCATTATCTTTTCATAATTTCTGTCTAATTATACTTTCCAAGCATTTTCATGTAGCATGTTTTCAGTTGAATTCCATGAAGATGGTATTTTAACTGTTCATTAAAATCACTAAGATTGTCTATTGACTTTTTCACTTTAGTTCTTTATACTGCAAAAATTTTGTAAAAAGCTGAATTTGCGCGTTGAACTACACGAGTCAATATTGATAAAGGCTGAGTGAAGGTATTCAACTTCGATAAGCATGTTTACTGTATCTCTTGATTTTCTTTTCTGTTGCATTTTCATTTAACCATCTACAATTTATCATCGACTAGTAATAACCGAATATTGTTGCTAACATGAATACAGTATTCCCCAATTTCTGCTTAATATTTTGTTTCGTTTTCTTGTATTTCACTGCAATTTTTGGTGTCGCGCCGAAAACAAACACACAAATAGTTCGTTTTCGATTCGTCGGTAGCTTAAAAACTGTGTACATTTAGTCTATCTTGATTGAAGTAAGTTTTCCTAAAAAATTTAGATTCTTTTAAGCAATGTGCTAATAGTGAAAAGTGAGTAATCTAAGAAAACACAAGTACAATAAATTTAGTTGCAGAACCATTTATTGTCATTAGCTATTCTTTTTACGTAAACATTATATTTAAAAGAGCATATGAATTTAGTACAATGGTTTTATTAATTCTAATTTTTTAAGGTGTTACTGCTTCCGAAGAAGTGGAGATTTTGTGGCGTGAGCATAAGCAACACCAGCATATAATCCACTTACGCGAGGTTTTTGACAACACCCACTTAGTAATGGAACTTTGTGAAGGCGGTGAACTTTTGGACCGCTTGCTGCAACAGGGTAGCTTCTCTGAAAGAGAGTCTGCACAGATTTTATATGTGGTTGCAGATGTCATTGCGTTTTTGCACTCACGAGGCATTGTGCACAGAGATTTACAACCAAGTAATCTATTATACAGAAATATGACCCAGGTAATTTTTTAACTGTTTCTAAAAGAATAAAACCTTTGCTTTTATTTTCTATATGACATTTCATCTATTTATAAATAATGCATGCATTGATTGCCATTTATTATTTACTTCTGTGACATCACTTTTGTAAAGACAAAGGATGCTAGTTGTTAATGTAACTCTTTCAAGGCAATTGTATTTTGCATTGTTTCTGCGTCCTTCATTAGATTCATAAAATTGAATAATGTTGAATTTGTAAATATGTCAGGTTGCTTCACAAACAATGATCCACATACTTTATTAATCAAATCAAATGGCTTGATAGTTTTTCTATTTAAATACAATTTTCTTAAATGTTATATTCCTAGAATATGTGTACGCATAATTAACGATTTGTTACTATGATACTGAAATGTTGCTATAATTACTTCCAAGTATTCAAATTACATCTTTTAATTCCTCCATTTTACTTGTTAACTATTATCAAGAATAAGTTGTTCTCTAGGAGCATGAATATAATTATTTAATCAATGCGTATATCTGAAAAAAAAATTGTAAAAATATTATTACAAAATTTATAGGATTTGCGTTTCTTATATTTACAATCGTTTGATAAAAATCTTTGAACTTTCTCACTGGAATACTAACAATCTCTTAGTTGCTTTTATGTTGTTATGAAGATGAACATATAGACTGAACAAAATGAATTTTTGAAGAATATTTTTTGCTTGCTGAGAAGTATTAAAAGTAGTCAACAACCAAAAATCAAGAAAAGTGTTTGAAATGCTTTCCCTTGCCACCAATTTTATAGATAAAAGAATCCCAATGTCATCAAATTTTGTCAATCACTTAAAAGTGTTAGATGTTGTTATGTATGTCTGACCCAATTTTTGATCGGTGTGCTCAGTATGAATCCTTGCTTCACCATATTGTTTGTAAATCAACATCATGCAGAGGCTGTTCTATATATATTCTTGTTTGAATACCATTAATATTGTTTTGAGTGGTTGCATTTTTATCTGTATATTGCACCTACAAATTATAAAAAACATTGTTATTAGATGCCCTGTAAGTTTGAATTTCAAGTATCAACCGCAAGCCATGACAGAAATATCGTATATATTATAACATATATTTATATTATTTACAAGAATATATTCTTCACAAATATGTGTTTTTGAGATGTTCTGTTGATTTATATAGTTATTAATGTGATGTCACCAAAATGTTGACAGAAGTCCGACAACGTGTGTTTCTGAAGTCCTGATAATGGTTATTAAAATGGCAATCATAACAGAGCCGCCAGCATATGCAGAGCACAATCATTCCCTCAGCATTTAATTATACGAGCAGCTTTATATATACAATAGAATTTCTTTATAACCACCACCATGCAAGGAAGACAAGACATCAAACGTAGTCGTTATAAAAAGGCAATGAAAATGATTAGTATAAACTTTTTGTGGAGTGGACTCAGTTTTGATTTCGTTTCAAAGATAAATAAATGCAGTGTTACAAAATATAAGTGTATTTAACAAATACGTCTAATAAGAAGTTATTTTGGGAACTACAGGGTTTATTGGTGTCTACACATGTACACTAATCTGAAAAACAAACATGAATATATATGCTGTTTCTCATTTAGAGTTCAGCTAAATTTAGTGAGAAACTCTTGTGAAATGAAGTGATTTGTGAACGGCAAACAAGACAATTGCCTCAAGATTTTTGTGAATGAGTCTGAAAAATCAATCTAGAATAAGTGTCCAGGCAACTATGAAATTGAATGCTTCCGGACACCATTACAGAAACAAGAGAACTTTTGGAGGATGATCCTCTTTTATTCGAAATTGCATTGAAACATATGGCTAGTATTTAAGTTTCCACTGCTCATTCAATAAGATTTGCACACCGTTTATGTCCGATGGATCCCACACAATTTGAGTGATTCATAGAAATTTGGGTGGAACAAGTAAGTGACAGTTTAAAAAATGTATAATTTCCAGTAAAAAATATCAATTCAATATGTTTATGCCGAACGCCATGAAGCTAGATGAACAGAATTTTTTGCTGAAAATACTAATGATCTATTACTCCAACTTCGATAATCGCGTGCACACTTACAAGTTTTGGTTGTGCGCCTCATTAAATCAAGAAAGATTGCGCAAAGTTGTAAGAGTGTACACTACTTTAAGTTCAACTTTGATTTATAATTATTTGCAAACCCTTTTATACCAACATATCTCCCAAAACTTGCTGCACCTCCTTGTGTTGTGTTTATACAAATCCATTCATATTGCACTTAGCTATAGAAAGTAGACGAAAAATGTTGATGATTATTTTTAATTGCACGTAACAACAAATGTAAAGTATTTGTCTTTGCAGTATTTTGTGTATAAATGTACTTGAATCAATTATTTATTACTTTTTACATTAGAATGTCTGTGGAGGACAAGTACTTGAAATAATTTTGAAATTTGTTTGCATTTATACCGCTTGTGCATATTTACATGTACGTATGTAAGTGCGTACAAAGTTGTCAAATTAGTGTTCTTGTCAACATGTGTATAAAATAATGAGTATTACAGATAACTGCTGCCTAGTCCACGATTTGCGAAGAATTCTTCCAAAGTTCAATGTGAAAGGCCAACAGAGCAATCAGATTAACATATTACCTCATCAAATTTAGCATATTAATTCGCGTCTAACAATTGCACCCGCCTATTCCACATTTATTTCAGACATAGTGAGTCCGAAATATTCAAGCAAAAAATTTTCCTTCCAACTCTAATGCACAAATACAATCCCGTTGTATATATATATATATATAGTTGTATAAATGTCGAAAATATTTAAATATGAATAAGCAGTAATGCTTTTATAAACTTAATGTTATTATTGGTATTTTACGAAAATTTCTAAACAAAATTTTAGAGCGTTATGTCTTTGACTCCCTGTTTTTAGACCACGTTATCGCTGATTGTATTTTCAACGAATAAAATTTTCATATTTTGCTATTGACAAGGAAGGTCGATCCATTCCCTATTTATGGCTAGTGTGGCTTATACATTTTTCCTCATGAGATATTAGAAACAATAAAATAGGTAACGAGAGAAAGCTAGTATATAGTGAAATTGAGATATAGTATGGTATCTACATTTAATTATTACATAAAATTTACGAATGTTATAAAATACTTTCTAAAATTGGACCCTGTATAAGTTTGATTTAAATAAATTTTTTGATTGTTGTAAAATAAACTGCCATCTTCTATAATTGTGAAGTATTCAATTGGATTTTTTCTTAATTGGATATCACCATTCATGTAGCTTTTCAACTTTACAAAGGATTGGAAATAAATTCAGATGAGTTTTATAAGTATATTATAATAGCTGGCTTTTGTGTCGATGAGAAACTAATTCCTGTCCTAGTATTTATTTGGAATTCTTCCCCTTTAATTAGATTACTTACTTATTTGGTTTACTTAAAAGAGAATTTTAAACGATTAACTAATACGCATTTAACGAAAGCGCAAAATGTGTTTTAAATTTCATACTTTGAAGATTTATCGGAGGAAGTTATTGCTGATACTATAAATGCAAACAGTTTACATTAATTAGCATATTCCTTCAAAAGTTAACATTAACTATATAATAATAATAATAATAATAATAATAATAATANGCAAAGGGAAGATGAAGTGATAGATGTTGAGACAGAAGTGGCAGAAGCAGCAGAACCAGTGGGCACAGAAACTGAAGCAGCAATCAAGGAAAAGTTGAAGGAAGAAATAGGTGAGAGAACTAGGTTGCCAGTTCCAAGAGGAGTTAAGAAAAGTAAGCTAGCAGAAGAGACAGCAAAGGTCAATAAAGTGTTGGAGACGATAGTTGTAAGGAGTGTTACAGAAGTAAATAGCTTAGTATATGCAGGTGCATGTGAGGTGCTGAAGAATGTAGGCATGGAAATGAAGAAGAAAAGGCGACAAGAAGATAAGGGAGACAGAAAGCTGGCCTGGCAGAAAAGTATTGAGAATAAAGTGGCAATGTTTAGGCAGCAAGTAATGCAGTACAGGACAGGTGCATGGTATGTAAGGGCAAGACTATAGAAACTGCAAGAGAAGAGCTTAAGCAGAGATTATTTGCAGAAGTTGAGAAACTGAGAAAGCATAGGGCAAGGGCAAAGCAGGCAAGAGACAATATGAAGTTTGAGATCCAAGAAGGAAGATTATACAAAGAACTTGATGCAGGAGGAAAGGCTACAGCTAAAACAGGCAAGGACGCAGTAAGGTTCTGGGAGAATATATGGAAAAGTGCAGGACCAGAGAAAGAGAGTGTACGCATGCAGAAAAAAGTCAGGCAAGAAGAAGAAGTAATCACAAATGCAAAGCTGAGGGAGGCTCTAAAGAAGATGAAGAACTGGAAGGCGCCAGGCAGAGATCAGGTACATGGGTATTGGCTGAAGAAATTCACAAGTGTTCATGAGAGACTAGTAGGAGCATTAGAGGAGTGTGTGGTGAGTGGGGGTGCGCAGAGTGGATGGTAGTGGGAGGACATTTCTGATACAGAAGGACCCAAAGAAAGGTAGTGAGGCAAGCAACTTCAGACCAATAACATGTCTGCCAACAACGTGGAAATTGCTAACTTCAGTGATTTCAAATAGGCTGGCATGATAGTTAGAACAGAATAGGTTGATACCAGAGGAGCAGAAGGGATGTAGGACGAAGACAAGAGGATGCAAAGATCAGTTGTTGATAGACCAGGCAGTGGTGGAGAATTGCAGAAGAAGGAAGACAAACTTGGCAATGGCATGGATAGACTACAGGAAGGCATATGACAGCATTTCACATGAGTGGGTATTGAAGACGTTAGAGGCTAATGGAGTTTCACAGAAATGGGTTGAGTTTCTAAAGAGGGAGATGGGAAAGTTTCAGACTGAGATAGACGGGCATAGGTTGAGGTTTAGACGGGGTATATTCCAGGGAGACAGCTTAGCGCCACTACTCTTTGTAGTTAGCTTAATCCCCATCACTGAAAAGTTAAAGGAGACAGGCATAGGGTATAGGATGGAGAAGAATGGTAGAGCAGTGAGTCACCTGTGGTACATGGACGACCTGAAGATGTACGCTAGTTCAAGGAAGATGTTGCAGAAGCAAGTGGAGACATTGGAGAAGGCAAGCAGACATTCAGGGTTGGAATTTGGAATAGGAAAGTGTGCAGCAGTGATAATTACTAGAGGCAAGTGTGTGGATGGGGAGGATTTGAGGACAAGCAGTGGGGATAAGATTGAAGAAGTCAAAGAGCAGTACAAGTATTTAGGTGTGATAGAGAAAGATAGAACAGATCACGAGGAAATGAAGATGAGGCTAAGGAAAGAATACAACAGGAGAGTAAGGAAGGTACTACAGAACAGCATAAAGGCATTTAATACGTGGGTGATACCAGTTTTGAGATATTCGGCAGGAATAGTTAGGTGGAACAAGAATGAACTGAGGGAATTAGACAGGGAGACAATGGAAGATACTAACAGCAGAGAGAGCATTCAACCTAAATGGAGATGTAGACTAGGGCTAAAGGAATATGTAGAAGAGCAACCTAGAGGATCCCTACTAGAGCTCACTAAGGAATTAAAGAAGATAAGAACTGAGAGTTAAGGAAAGAAGATATACCAGAGTAGGATGGAATCAGAGAGACAAACAAAGGTATAGGCAGAAGGCAATGCATGGAGAATACTGGAGGACAGAGAAGAGAGCAACAAGTGGTTAAAGAAGGCAGGACTGAAGAGAGAAACAGAAGCACTAGTAATGGCATCACAGGAGCAAGCAATAAGAACAAACTGGGTGAAGAAGCACATAGACAGAAGAGCAGAAATAAGTGATAAGTGTAGGCTATGTAAGAAAGAGGCGGAGAAGTAGATCATCTGATAGCAGGGTGTGAGAAGTTGGAACAGAATGAGTATAAGTTCAGGCATGACAAGGGGGAAGAATGGTACACTGAAGTTTGAGCATGCAGCATGGGTTAGAAGCAGGAGACAAGTGGTATGAGCACAAGCCACAGGCTGTCATAGAAAATGAGAAGGGACTTCAACATACAGATTAGCAAAGTGATAGAAGCACGGAGGCCAGACATAGTAGTGGTAGACAAAAAGAAAAGATTAGGAACAGTATAGACATAGCAGTACCAAAGGACAGAAAATCGAGAAAGCAAGGAGAAAGAGAAGATAGACAAGTATAGAGAGTTAGCAGAGGAAATAGAAAGGCTGTGGAAGTTAAAGAAAGTTGAAGTAGTCCCGGTAGTTGTAGGAGCACTAGAAGCAGTGAGTAAGAAGCATAAGAGATACTTGGAGGAGTTGGGAGTACCAAAGTGGGGAGAAGCAGTAGAACAGAAGGCAGCATTTGTTAGGAACAGCTAGAGTCCTGAGGAAAGCTCTCAGACTCCCTGGGAACTGGTGAGAAGTAAGAATAATAATAATAAATAACGCTTTATTTCCTGTACAAATACAAATTTGTAATTGTAAAACGGAAAAGGGAAAGTGGCTGACAATAAGACATACAAGTGTTTAAAGAAAGTTGAGGTTGTTAATCAAAAGTGCACCATTAATTAATCTGGATGCCATTGGGACAAACGAATTTCGATATACTAGTTCTGCAATGTATCAAATTGTAAGTAGATCGAGTGGCACTACTTCTAAAAATAGAACACTTTAAATCACTACTTAATGGATGCCATCAATCATTTTCAATTCACGTATTGATTTCATAATTTGACTTTGATATGTTCTGTTTATAATATCATAAAGCATATACTTGTCCACACATGATACTTAGCAAACATTCTGATGGGTTTTTGTAACTGCTTTTTCTGTTGTTTATTTAATAGAGACACCCAAACTTCCGCAGCATATAAATAATGACATAGAATATAATGTTTGAATATGTACATTTTCATTTCTTCATTCATGTAGTGAATAAAGAATGCTAGTTGCTTACATTTAAAGATAACATTTTTTATTATATTGTTAAGCATTCTATGTCGTTTGGGGTGTTTCTGTCCCCCACAGTCCTTAATTTCGTTGCTAAAAGACGGTAAATTCCGGTAAACCAACAAAAACTTATGACTTTTTATATCAACCTAAATGCCTAATAATGCTAAATAGCAGCAATGTTTAGCAGCATTACTTATAATATTAACTGCATTTCTATGATTATCGCCATATGGGGTAACTTCATAACCCCAAGTTATTTGATCAAATAAATATTAAGAATACTGGTTTATGTCAAATCATTTTATATCTTACATTGCATACATGCAACTCTCTTTTCAAATCTCTAATGTTGCTTTTAAATAGTTGAAGAAGTTGGTGATGAAACTCTTTCAATCATGAAGATTCAAGTAATGAAGATATTTTGATGATGGTAGTTCACCTGGATTAGGAAGTTTTGAACTTTAATATTTTGAGCATGAAATATGTTCAATTTTTAACTTGTGACCCAACCTGGCCTGTCTAACAATTTTTGACTTGACTGTCGGACGAGTTGCCCAGTAATCACACTGAATGATATACAGAACCATTAATTGCAGTATTAGGTCAATTCCGGGACATCTTGGCAATGCTGGACGACAATAATGTCGACGGTCTAACTCAAATATCAATATGCATCCTGGTTTGAAAGGAGGCATCATGAAAAGTATTTAGATTTATGATGTGAAATTTGGTTTTGCACTTAACCAATTACCATAAATGTGAGAATATGTTACACTGATTGGTGCATAAAATGCAAAAAATTACTATTTCCCAATACAGTCACATTGAAACAAGCTAGCTTATATCTAAATCAAGTTTATAACATTGCTATGGATATTTGGTTTACTGCATGCTATCTTGCAAACTATTTTTTGACAAATTGTTGGCACTTTGCAAAAAATCGAGGCACTATATACACGAGAACTTGAAAAATTCATCAGTTAACATTATAACTCACAAAATTTCACTTTGGCCATATTTGAGCAAAGGTAAATGCTCTCTATTCTTGCTATCTTTAATGTATTTCCATTAGTACTATTTGCAACAAACTTCATAGAAGCAAAAAGGAAAATGAACAAATGATAAGTCTTTATTGCACTGGTCGCAAGTGCCGGAGATAGTCAAATGAGTCTTTAACATGATAAATTTTGCTTTAAGATTTTTTACATCGCTGTTATTTAACAAGCATTTTAAAATATGATTATAAAAAAGGTGTATTGAATGAAAGAGTATGAAAAATCTGCATAAGCAAATTAAGAAACCGAACTATAAAATTGCTTGTCTTAATAAAGGCTCGTTTTAGGCTCATTGTGTATCCAATGCAGCGTTCAATCTCGGCTTGATACGTTAGAAGCTCGGCTCATTGACAAGTCTGGTAGTAATAATTGCATTAATCCCTGTATCAAATATATGTGTGACTATATGCGTCAATGGAAGAGTGACTCTAGGATATAAAAGAAGGCAAGATCTCCACTTGAAAAAGAACGGAGAAGATGGTTTTTTCTCATGCAAATAACTTTACAAAATACTCCAGAAAAGTGTTACAAACTTTTAAATTTTGCTGTAAACCGCATGCTATAAGTGAAGAATTTAAGTAGATTGAACACAATTCTTGAAATTTATTTTATATTAAATAATATGGAAAATATCATCTGGGGTAACAAAATTACCCCAAACGACGATGCCCGCATTTTAAAAATAACGACGTAGAAGGGTTTAACTTGCTCTTGCCATTTAAGATTTTTATCAAGTATTATCCCAAGATATTTAAGATGTGAAACATGAACGACTTCTTCATTATTAATATATAGTGATTGTTCATTCATTAATGATAAGTTATGTCGTTTGCGAATATTCAAAAATTCATTTCCAAAAGTTTTTGAAGCATTGATATATAAGTTTTTGTGTGTTGAAGTAGCTACTATATCATTAAGAATTGGCTTATAATTTTCATAATCATTATTTAGAGTTCCTTTTCTTATTACATGCAATAGTCGAGTATCATCAGAATATATCGCAATATCTACAACCCCTACTGGAACTTCCAAGTTAATGTTGTTGATGATTACTATAGGTAACTGCTGCATAGTGTGCGAAGATTTCATTGTTCTTCCTATGTTCAATGTGATACATGTGCATATTTCTTGCGTTAATTGAATATTTAATCATCTATAATTGTGCAAGCTCTTAGATTTATTTATTTTTGATATTACCTCAACGACAAGAAGAAAAACAAAATTCAGCTAGAAAAACTTCGTGAATATTTTTAGTGCTAAATATTTTCATTCATTATATTAATGGACTTAGTTTAATAATACCCCGTTTACACGTGATATGAGACATGCATGTCTTGTGTTTTCAATGAGCGAATGTCACGTCTAAACACCCAAAACACGCGACATTCAACCTCTCAAGTAGAACACTTGAAAAACATTCGAATATCAAAAGATTTTGATTTTCTCGAGTGTCGTATGTCTCGTGTCACCGTGTAAACACCCAAAACATGAGACATGCATGTTTTCGAATAAAATTAATTAACAATTGTGCCGCGATTTAACACAAATTCGTCAATATTACTAATCAAAGTTAACAAAAAATTTGATAATATTTTTAGCCGAAATTATGTGTTTAATGAAATCTTGATTTTTTGCACTTGGTTTACTACTAAATAATTAAATATATTCTATGTGAGTAAAATTGTTATGTTTTATTGGAATAGAGAATAAGTAAATGTGAAAAAATTGCGATCTCAGTTATGTTTATGTACCATTGACGTGCTTTGAATTGAAACAAAAACAAATCCTAAAGCAACCTAATTCTTTCAAGTAGAATAATAAACAGTGTCTGACCCATAGGAAGAATATCTATTTTCAAATCAATTTTTGAATTAACAGAGTATAAGCTCTGCAATCAATATTTAACAGTAGCATGACTGATGGTTTAGAATCAAAGTTGATAGAGGCAGTGACGCAACGGCCTTTTTTATGAGATGCCTCGATTCCTGTTATAAGAACAGGGATCTAAAGAAGAAAACCTTTCCAGAAATTGCAACAGATTTAGGCACTAAATGTGAGTCTTAAAATTATTTGTTTGCGATATTCTGTGTTAAATGATTGAAATCTTAAAATTTTGCAATTTGGGNCAATTTTTGAATTAACAGAGTATAAGCTCTGCAATCAATATTTAACAGTAGCATGACTGATGGTTTAGAATCAAAGTTGATAGAGGCAGTGCCGCAACGGCCTTTTTTATGAGATGCCTCGATTCCTGTTATAAGAACAGGGATCTAAAGAAGAAAACCTTTCCAGAAATTGCAACAGATTTAGGCACTAAATGTGAGTCTTAAAATTATTTGTTTGCGATATTCTGTGTTAAATGATTGAAATCTTAAAATTTTGCAATTTGGGATTATATACATAAAAACAGTTTTAATGATTAGTCCTGTGCGTCCCAATATAATTTAACCGGACCGGATATTTTCTTAACTTAACCGGATCTTTGAAAATCTGAATATATTAAAATTAAAAAGAAAAATATATTCTATTTCTATACTTAAAAATGAAATTAGTCCATTCCTATACGTGCTAATATAAAATATATATATATATATATATATATATATATTAATAACCTCATCTCAAACCGCGTTTCCAAACATAAATCTTTGAAATTTCGCAGGGTAGTGTCTCTATAATTTACCTACCCCATGGTAAATATATTTAAGTTCGAGTGAATACTGCGGGAGAAATGACCAAAAAAATAGGTTTTTGGCAAAAAGTGCGATTCCCGCTAAATGCCTTAGAAATTTTGGACCGTTTCCCGCCAAATGCAAGGTTTTTGCATTTTCCATAGCAAAAAGCGGGAAATATAAATATAAATATATATATATATATATATATATATATATAT
>CABFPE010000052.1:1647973-1674771 GCA_900660155.1 Hofstenia miamia | reverse complement strand
AAGCATATAGACAGAAGAGTAGAAGTAAGTGATAAGTGTAGGCTATGTAAGAAAGAGGCGGAGACAGTAGATCATCTGATAGCAGGGTGTGAGAAGTTGGCACAGAATGAGTATAAGTTCAGGCATGACAAGGTGGGAAGAATGGTACATTGGAGTTTGAGCAGGCAGCATGGGTTAGAAGCAGGAGACAAGTGGTATGAGCACAAGCCACAGGGCGTCATAGAAAATGAGAAGGTTAAGATACTGTGGGACTTCAACATACAGACGAGCAAAGTGATAGAAGCACGGAGGCCAGACATAGTAGTGGTAGACAAAGAGAAAAGATTAGGAACAGTGATAGACATAGCAGTACCAAAAGACAGAAATGTAGAAAGCAAAGAGAAAGAGAAGATAGACAAGTACAGAGAGTTAGCAGAGGAAATAGAAAGGGTGTGGAAGCTAAAGAAAGTTAAAGTAGTCCCGGTAGTAGTAGGCGCACTAGGAGCAGTGAGTAAGAAGCACAAGAGATACTTGGAGGAGTTGGGAGTACCAAAGTGGGGAGGAGCAGTAGCACAGAAGGCAGCATTGTTAGCAACAGCTAGAGTCATGAGGAAAGCTCTCAGACCCCCTGGGAACTGGTGAGTTCGACGAGCTGAGAATACCAGCATGAAGCTGTGCGAAGTAAGAGATAATAATAATAATAATAGAAGAAGAAGAAGAAAAAGAAAAAGAAGAAGAAGAAGAATTTGTGGCGCCTGGTACAAAAATAATGAGATTCTGGGGCGCTTCGTACAAAAATTAGAAATTAGTGTGATTTGTATTTTTAGCATAAAATAATTGAGGGTGTTTCGTATTTTTTCAATTTTTTTTCGTGAAATATGCCCTGTATTGATTTTTTTCATTGGCATTCATGCAATTGTTATTGTTTAGCCAATAATTTAAAAGAAACCTTTAATTCTAACCAAAAATACATAATTGAAAGGAATTTTAAAGACTTATAACTCATTAACTAAAACAGATATCGAAAATCCGAAAACACCCCAAGATAGAACAATTACACTTCTCTCCATTGCGATTAAAAATTCCCGCTCAGTACTGAATCCTTGCGGATACACTTATGAGCAAAGTTTCCGTCTTGTTATTTGCAGTAATTCAAATTCAGACTTTGCCCAAGACGCACCTGGATGGTGCTTGGCTGTCTACTTACAGAAAACGAAATACTTATCGTTAGTTGATCTTTCCATGGACCCCTCACACGCTTACTACCTGAAAATTGGATATGAGGCGCATTTAAATGTTTGTTAAAATTCGAATTTTTTACCATCATCTTAAAAGAAATTTAGACCTCCATAGATCATGAACTAAAATAGATATGTGGAATCTGAAAACACCACAAGATAGAAGACATCCTCTTTTCTTAATTACGCTAATTAATTCCGCCCACTAGTGAATCCTTGGCGGTACACTAATACGCGAATTTTCCGCACTTGCCCCAAAGGCAGAAAAATTCTGTGATTGCTTACTAGAACTTAACACAAGTCAAGTCATAATAAAATGAGGCCCAGGACCCACCTTGGTCAGTGACCTTATGACTTGTGACCCACGATCTCCCACCCAGAAAGCTCAGAACAAAATATATATATAATTTTAACAGTATTGAAAACCAATTTAAAATAAATCACTTGAAGTTATCCAAGCACCTTACTTCCTTAATCCCATATATGAATAGACCTGAGCAAAACATTACCTTTTTGACCCGTACCTGAATATCCCGCGACCCATATTCAACCTGTTGCGTACTGTTTGTCTGATTGATATTCACCATTTTTTCTTCCGAACTGCATTTAAAACACATAAATTTTTTAAATATATCGAATTTCTGGCAATAGAGCTGTTTAAAATTAATCTTACACCTATTTTAGTGCGCATTGTTCAATTTTGACTTAGATAATAGGGCGAAAAATGTAAAATAATTAGGGTTTGGGGCGAAAAGCATTAATGTACAATAACTGTACAACTATTTATCAGTTTCTTGTTCTGACTGAATGGGAGGTTTATAAGCATTGAAATATAAATTTATAATAAAAAAATAACTTGCTTCAAATACATTATGCAAAAGAAAAAATGTATAATGTGAAGAATTTAATCTTTCAGCCTGTTAACAATATGTATCATAGACACAACAATTTGCACCTCACAGTATCAAACTTAACAATAAATATCTAAATGTACACTCTGTGCATACAATTATACAAGTCGCCCATCTACCTAATCATTTTGTACAAAATGCACTGAAAATCTAATCAATTTTTATACCTGACGCCCGCATTCCTAATAATTTTGTACATATCGCCCTGAATTCTAATGGATTTTGAGCCTCAAACAGTCGCTGAAAAGCAACTAGCAATGTTGAGATTAAGAGAAACTGTGGGCAATGCTAAAAAACACCCTAGAAAGAGTTTCAGCTCAATTGATTAAAAAACAAAGGTGTTAAGTGGAAAAGGGCGCCTCGTATAAAGGGAAGAGGGCGTTTGGTACAACTTTCACCCCATTTTCAGCTACCAAACGCCCGTAATTCTTTAATAATAATAATAATAATAATAAAGTATTATACATTCCTGTGCACAAAGAAAGTTAATTATAAATTTAAGTCTAAGGGATGCTTAGCAAACAAGTGCTTCTTTAGGTTCTTTTTATATTGAGCCAAGTTAATCTCAGTTCTATTTCCAGCAGGAAGATTATTAAACAGGAAAAACTTAGTTCATGAGCATGGCCAAGAGATTTTGGAATGATTACGGTTTATGGATCTTTTTCGATCATCATCCAAGTTAAGGAGTTACGATGTATACTCCGGACCCATGTTAGTGAGGGGTTTCCAAACAACAAGGCAAACTTTGTAGATAATCCTTTGCAGTATCTTAAGCCAGTGTAGTTGAAAAATTGCTGGACTAATATGATCATATTTTCGATGGCCAAAGACGAATCTGGCTGTATTAATTTGAACAATTTGCAAGTGAGCTATTTATTCATTCATTCCCATGAGACATCTATTCATGAAATCAATTCGTGAGAGAATGAATGATATGACTAGCTCCGCACCTATAATTGTTGATAAATAATTTAATATTCTGCAGAGATTTCTGATGATTCGATTACACATTCTGACCAAATTGCTAACATCACAATTCATATATAGATAGTTTTCCATTTGAAGCCCTAAATTTCTAATTGGCGAACTTGTGGTGATAGACGAGTTAACATTAAGCACCATGAATTCAGTTTCATCTGAATTTAGCACCTGAGAGGTTGATGGTAGTATTTTTCAGGGACCTTATAATATCTAATGTTTCATTTCGTATCCTGGATGTCTCAAAAAATTGGATTTAATGTAAAATTGTGTATCATCGGCATAGATCTGATGTTGGATCCCTATACTTGAGAGAAAATGCCTAATGGAGACGTTTTATATGATAAATAGGATTGGGCCAAGGATGGAATCTTGAGGCACACCTTGTAGTGAACTGATAACATTCGATCTGGTTAAGCCAGATTTAACATACGTTCTTCATTCACTAATATATTACCGAAACCATTTCATCCCTTCTTCTCTGATGTATATAAAAAGGACACGTTAGTTTGGCTAGCTTAGCGTTTACGACTGGCAGTATTGATATTTAGAATTTTTAATTAAGTCATTGGTAATAAATCCAGCTGTATTATGATATAATAGCGGTAAACCTGACTTTTGTTAACCTATACTTTTTTGATAAATTTTTGGATCGCCTTTTCATTTTCATAAGTATTTATGTAGCAGTAGTTACGTAAAAATCATCGCCATTAATTGCTGTACGACCATTCATGCCAAGATCATCAAATGTAGTGTGATTAGGTACAAATTTCAGTTACTATCAATATAACATTATTGAAAATTTTATATGAGAAGTGCTCCTAGCCTTAATTCTTAAGTACTTCATTATTATCAAATTTGTCATAAAGTAGCACCATTTTGCCATATCCTTACATTTCTCTTTAATAATGATTGCGCTACTCAATTAAATATACAATGAGGAATCAATTTAATAATTCAAACAAATTTCTTTTAATCAATTGATCCATTGGTGTAATTTTATCTAATAAGAAGTGATATATGATATCGTTCGTTCATAAAGTCTGATGAAAAAAGATGAATATTTGCTCGTTATTTCAACACAACACCATTATAATATTGAATGAAGTTATTGACGCACCTTATTTATTTGCCTACTCACTCCATCTATTTATGGTTTTGCATATATCCATTAGATGTTGGAATTATATTTATAATCACTGCTATCCTCCAAACCAATGAGCATATTAACTGTGCTTTGCTCTTATTGGTCAGTATTTTGGATGCTCAACTACGAATTTTCTATGCTATTCTCCGATCTTTAATTCTCGTTAATTGTCAGATGAAATTCGATAGTAAAATGCTTTTACGTTCAACTCCGCAACGGATGCTGTCGTTCATTTAAAAGCCTTCACTAACAATCTTTGTTAAAATTTGTTTAGGAAATTAAAGTTTGCTCTTTATATTCTATTCTATCTGTTATTTGCATCCTTTTCTTTAAAACATTGTTTAGTGTTTTTTCTGATCATATGCACAAATTTACTCGAAGGGAAAGCCAGATATGCCAAATTCAGGAAAGATTAAGCATTTCACGGATTTTTGAAGTATCCTTAGCAAATGGCCGGGATACTGCTTTCAGGAAAATTGTTCCCTTAGAATATTGTTCTCACTTTAGTTGCAAGTTATATTTATATAGTATTGCTCCTAGTTTTAAATGGTTAGGTTTGAGTTTAGGTATTTTTTTCACATTACTTCGAACTGCAGAGTAATTAGTGTGGGAGCAATCTTCCGAGCGCAATCTTGATGGGAGCTATATTACGTTAGTCTCTCATTATGTTTAGTTAATTTTTGTTTTAAAATTCATGCCGTTTTACGAAGTAAAAATAGGTACTTTCATAATAAAAATATATTTACTTTAGGTTCCTGATTGTTTGGTTCTTGCTGATTTCGGCTTTGCTAAGCAATTAAGAGCAGAAAATGGCTTACTGATGACCCCATGTTACACCGCAAATTTTGTTGCCCCCGAAGTACTTAAACGACAAGGTTACGATGCAGCATGTGATATCTGGTCACTAGGTGTTCTCCTTTATACTATGTTAGCTGGTAGCACACCCTTCGCTCATGGTCCCGATGAACCACCAAACGATATTCTTGCTCGTATTGAAGAAGGAAAGTTCTCATTAGCCAATGGATCTTGGCCTTATATATCTGAACCTGCCAAGGATTTGGTAATTTTGTTTTTCCTTAATCATAGACAATTTATCAAGCAGGTGTTAATTGCGTTACTTTCTTTGAATTTTTTAATTTCGATTTTATAATATATTTCTATGTCGAATGTAAACATATACAATATTTGATTGACTGTTCGAGCAAAAGCCTACCACAATAATCACAAGAGTTTTATGTTCAAGCAAGTAATAACAAACTGTCCCAACCGTTTCACATTCAACTTTGATAGTTAATCATTTTAACAAAACATAAATCCAAATTCAATTCTTGTTCTGCCAATATCTGTGCACAATTCAATAGATAGAGCTTGCAACTGAAGGATTATAATCGTTTCGGTGAAACTTGTTGTATACGATTAGGGAAGAGTTTGGCGTTTTGGTGGATTATCTTTCTTTAAACATAATACTACGGGAGTTTTAGTTCAATCTTGCACATTAGACCGGATTAAATTTTTAGATTTTTTTTTGCGTTGGTAAAAAGTGACATATGGTTGCCCTTTCAAAAGAAACTACCAAATTTTATTAATTGGTGGGGCGGAACCTTAGCAATTTTTGCTTCCATTATCATCTAATGCTGTATTTGAATAACGTTTTAAAGATTGGTTTTTTTTCTATACAAACTACCATTTATTGATATTTTCTTGTGTAAGCAACTAATCTAAATGGCTGCAACATATTTAAGCATTACTTTTGCCTGCTTCATATAAATGAATTACCCCTTCGATGTGTTTTCACTTTTGCGCCAATAAGAAGTTTCAAGGGAGAAATTGGTTCATATTTGGAGAAAAGTATGCAATATCCCATTTATTATTTTGAAAAAATTCAAATGAATTTTGACTTTTGTGAAGCAGAAAGTTTGAGCTCTGGTCAAAAGTATTTCTTTGACATGGTAATGATATATCCAACGGAGTTTTTTTACCGGCTTAGAAAGTCGATCGCCAGAAAAAGTTGTGCAGTCCCGTTGGTTAGAATTGGCTAACAGAGTTCTGTGACTGTATGTGGGCACCAGCAATCCAAACAACAATCTTTACATGATGGTCAAATTCATATAGACCGTGTATACCCCTGTTTGGTTTGCCATCAAAGGGGTCACCCTGAATGTTGGAATGCATCTTCATTTACTTCTGCTGACAACTCGAAATTTACCAATCCAAATACGTTTCCAAGTGGATAAAATTTTTTGTTAGCCATGTTTAAAGATACCAAGCAGCTAGGAGACTGCTTCCTGTACGAAGAATAATTTTGTTACGGAAAAAATGAAATTCCAAATTGGCAGTTTGAAGTACCAAAACTAAATCTAAATGCATAGGTCTAATATGAAATGATTGATTGAAATTCCAAATTGGCAGTTTGAAGTACCAAAACTAAATCTAAATGCATAGGTCTAATATGAAATGATTGATTGGCAGTTAGAGCTAAGATGCGAGCCGATACTAACCAAGGACATTGTTGATGAAATTCGCATCTCATTTGGTAATGAAGGGTTCGTGCCCGACTTAGCACCCCAGCATTTCCTTGTCACAACCAAGCTACTGAACGATTGATAAAATTTGTCACTGAATCTTCTGTTATGGTAAAGGATCAAGAATCCCGGGATGGTTATATTCGAACAAAGCTTAAACAAAGAAAAATTGTGCCTCAATATGATTCTAAAACTCAATTTAAATATTTAAATAATTGATTGGTTGTTAACTTACATATTTTATAACCCTTATTTAAGATTATGTATGCTAAGATTTATTTGAATTTTCATTATTTCTCATTAGCATAAATATTATTTTCACATTTGTGACGAAAATTATGTTAAGTATCTAGAACATTTATCGAAAAAAACGTTTATGCCATCATTTTCAGCATAGTTCAAAACCCAAGTGCCTGAAGGATGACTCAAGCTACGCAGTCCTATCCCATGTGATTTCGATTTTAACTGATATGGTATACTGTCATTAAACGATAGCATTCCTAGTTGTTGTAAGGGGAACTAAATTGTAAAATTAATTTTATGTTTTGAAACCTTCCAATTAATTTGCTAAGGGTGGCCATCTGAGAAGTTAAGTAATTTCTTTAAAAAATTTTTATTATATGTCACATTTGCCAAGCCATCCTTTATACTGCATATTAGATAGACCAAAAGTGGTGTTGCCATATTTTATTTTGTTAGAACTTTTTGTCTCAGACCTGGAAATTGTGTAGTTGCTATTTTTTTAACTCACACTTCAAATAATTATGGTCATATTCTATAAGTCAACTTATTTTTAGTATTTAAAAATCAAATAATGGAATTCTGTTTTGGACTTCATTCTAAAATAGAGAGCAATTCATACATAAAAAATTTGCAAGCATTTTTACACAGATAGATATATTTCCTGTTTTGTTTTAATTTATTCAATGTATTTAGATTCGAAGAACCTTACACATTGATCCAAACCAGCGTCTAACTGCTCGACAAGTGTTAGAAAGTCCATGGGTCAAAAATCGCACTCTGCTTCCCTCACATCGACCCGATCCTGGGCAAGAATCCTATATGTCCAACTCATCTGTCAGAACAACAATGAAGTCTCTTCATCGGGCATTACAACAGGCATCCCCACAACCTGAACTTGCTCCTGTCACCAAGTCTGGGTTGGCCCAGCGGCGCCTCGCCAAGGTGCCTAATATGACTTCAACTGAAGTCTAGTTAATAAATTGGTTCATGTTTTGCCAGTTTGGCAAAATTAAAAAAGGATTTCTATTTTAGATAAAAGTTTTGGATTGTTATACAATCGTTCATTTTGTAAAAGCGTCTGCTTCGCTCATTTTCTATTGTTTCATACTAAATTGTGAAATTTGTGATTTTTTACTAATAGTGGTAATAATATTAGAAGTTAACTTACAAGTTCATTTTGTACATTTATGAAAAGCTCCTTGCAATAGTTAAGCCTGGTTATAAAGAAGATATTCTACTTGTAGTTGTTTTTATCTCACTAATATACTCAATATTTCAATATTTCGCTGTTTACGAAATTATATAAACGATGGACATTTTGTTTTTTTCCATTAATGTCTTCAATTTGATGCCGCATCACATCGATCCGTAGTAAACATTTCGGATAATTTTAGCATCGAATGGAGCAAGCGTAGCCTGCAAATGTGTTAATATAACATTTCCATTTCTTATTTTGTTTTACGATCCATTTTCAAATTATATTTGTGAACATATGCGGAATTGTAATCACTGGTTGATTTTTACATTGACGTCAAAATCGTCGCGCCTACCAAATTTAATTAATTTTTTAAATATTCGAAATATTTTATTTGCATCATTTCTGCTTTGATGTTAGGATTTCCTGCTTAAGTTTTCCGTATATAATCAACAAAATTTACGTAATATTAGGCATTATTTAAGAAAACGTACAAAATAATATACAGTATATTAAGATGCTTTAATCAAAAAGTTAGCATTTCTAACATTTATAAGATTTGATTAATACAACCAACCTGGAGTGATTGGTGTGCGTCTTCAAGACAAATAACTTTCTTTAAGTTTTTCCCTAAATTTGCTGTATCATATACAACAATTTCGCATTGAAATAGTGCGGTTGGTGAGAACGTGTCCGGTTCCTAGCCTCATTAATATTTAAATCATACACTCTCAATTTAGAGGTCTCTTTACGCTGGCGAAATATGGCATTTATATTTTGTATTCATGGTATATCTCCAGAACGTTTGTCTTCACGAAAAGTAATCCAAGTCAGCTTGTCCTAATGATTTAGTAATTTTTAAATCATTGTACTAATTTACAAAATCAATCTTACAATAATTAAAAAATCGATAAATATACAAAATTCATTTAACACTGCATACCTTACTACATTTTAAAGTTAATTTTTGGAATAATTGTAAAATGATTTAGTTGAAGTAACTTTGAGTAATAGAATATTGATTTTTGCTAGTTTCTTTTAATGTAAGAAAAAAGCCGTTTACTTTCTTTTCTCAGAACAATAAAAATACACTAGGACATGCTAGTAAATACATGCAAATAAATATATTTCAGCTTACGAAGCCATCGTCAGTATGTTACAAATAATTTCCTCTAAATTTACTAGATTTTATAGTCATAGATAATATTCTAAATTTTAAATTGTGGTAAGTTTATTTATAAATATCTTTTTTTAAGAATCACCAAATATAAAATTGTTTTTTTAGAAGAATAAAAATCAATACATATAAAATTAACATTACAATGATTATTTTTTGGGTGATCAATACTGAAAAACTTGTACAATGGTTGAGATGCTGAGGATGAGGATAACACTATTTAATGAGATTGTGTTCCAGATATTACAGATTAGATATGAATTGCTTGAACCCTAAGCACCATATCTTGATAATAGAAGTGTAGCATTTCCCCTCTGTAAAATTACTGACAATTGCTGGAAAAAATATGTAGAAATCATATTCAGGTCGCAAGAGGCACTTCTGGCAGAAGACATAAGACATCTTGGAGAATACTTTGATAGCAATTGGTGACCATCCTTCCTAGTATGAAGGATATACCAGCAGCTGAACTTGATTCTGCGGATTTAGTAAGCTTTCGGTTGTCTGAAGACCAGCATGGCAAAAAGATGTCCCCAGGACGAACACGACTCAGTGAGGTTAGACTTTTCAAGCACAGGAGACAAAACGCATTTAGAAACAGTTGCAAAAATAGCTTCCTTGAGTCGATCATGACGCGTAATTCTTTCACCATCAACCGCGCATAACATAGCATGATCACCGAATATATCCAAAGGCTTAAAGCATTTTGGACATTTTTTTACATCATCAATTAAGAGCATGCCCAGCCGATAACAAAGCAAAATTCGGAATTCTGCAGGAGCGAAGGAAGGACCAAGTGCTTTCAAGGGAATGACAGCCAACCAATCCCCACTTCCTGGTATGAAACAAGAGAGAAGTTTTGCTTTATTGCGAGGTGACAAACTGGAGGATAACAAGTATTCTGGCTAACTTGCTCTAAAAGTGAACAAATAGACGTCTGTGCTTTTAGGGCCATGTTTAAAGGTATTTCAGAAAACGCTACTCCTTTGCTAGAAAGTTCTTGTAAACACTGATGTGGCAAAGAGCAAATATATTCATCAATTAGAACAATCTGTTTATATAGATCTTCATTGTCTACAAATGACCCCAAGAACGCAGCAGAAGCAACTGTTGATGCTAGTGCTAATCCAAGACCTTCTTTAGAAATTGGCAAAGTTGCCTGAAGTCTTTGTGACACAGAAACAGCTGAACCGGCTATACTTTCTAGTGACTGATGAACTGCTGAATCAAATTCTTCAATTCTGCTGTAACAGTTGCGGGATTAGAAGTTCTTAAACAAAATGATATCTTAGGTAGTGATTCACAGCTCCTCAACAGATAAAATTCTAACTGTGGGTCTTCAAGTAATTTTATGTCATTCCTAATTTCAATGGACTTAGAAACACGTTTCTAAAAGAACTCTTGGAAGAAATTTGGAGACTTGGAGATAGGAGCTCCGAAAGTGATAAGACCATCTTTTCGCCCGTTGATTGTTTTGGAAAAAGCACTGAAATCGCAATTAGGATTAGGCGACCGAACTTCACATTTAAACTAATTCCAAGCCTACTTTTTTATAGCTAAAACCAAACACTCAAATACTTTTCACAAAGATGGAACGTCTCCAACCAGAGAACCATCATCTAAATGCCAAGTGTTGCATGCTAATTCAAGAAATTTATCTTTGATAACACAAACGATCGGGTGAATTGCTAAAGGAAACAAAAGGGGAGCCAAGGGATCACCTTGTTGAACTGTGCAAGCTGAAAGCAAGGATTTAGATCCAAATTTCAACCGAGAAAGCTGATTTTTAAATGTATAGATGATTTTGAATGATTGTAATTATAAAAATTTAATTTTTTTTTAACCAAGAAACAAACATTTACTTACATAACAAAATTTTAACAAAATATTTATGTAATTTACAAAATCAATATTACAATAATTAACAAATCTACAAAAAGGTGACCGATAGCTTTTTATTCATTCGCTTTTAATTTTGTTCATATTAGTTAGCATCTCACTTAAACAGTGATTAGGATTATTTATAATTTTTAAGAATTCGCGTCTTACTCTAATTTTAATAACATCACTGATTGTTGATACACTATTCAATATTTTTCAAACTTTGCTCCGTAAATACAGTTGGTGCATATGTTAATTTGCTAACGATTTATGTTATATAATCCTCGTTTCGGTGCACACGGCAGCAATGGAGTTTTCCATTGGAATGCTTTCTTTGAGCGCTCTCGAACCACGCAGACACAATATTGTGCTTCTCAGAAGTGCAAAGCTGATTTCAGTTCTGAGATGCCTGATTACATCTGAGTAGGACTCCTTCCTCTTCTCAGCTACTTTCAGAGCAATTTGCTTAATGGTCTTATGAGTTGAGCGGCTGCATCCTCCAGTCGTCGCAAATATCAAGGCAGTGAAGGAGCTATGCTCAACATTGATGATTCGTTCTTCATATTTTGACTTTTTGAGCCCCTCGTGATATCCATATGCATCTTTTATCTTTTTTGGGCAACTCTTTGAGAGGGGGTTGAAAACCTTCACATCAAAAAATGTTCTTTCAAAAGATGTTCCCCAAAGGCCATTTGCTTTGATATCTAGCCGAGCTTCTTCGTCTGTTGAGGTTGTAAGTTTTGAGAATTGTAAATTATCAACAGGTTGAAGTTTAGGTTCGACTTGAACATCATAGCATACATCTTTCAAGAAATGTGCAAAAGTGTCACGAATTTTATTATGTCGAATAATGGTGTATCCGCCTTTTGCACAGTGAAGAGCATGGGTAACTGTGAATTCCCGTCCACAAGGACAAAATTGTGGCATTTTTAGCGGATCCCATCCATATCTAAACGATATGCCATCTAGAAAATCTCGCTTACTAAGATGATAATTGTATCGTTTGAGTGGAAGGGCATTTAACCACATGGATGATCCTTTTTCTTTGGCAAGCCGGACTGAGTATTGCTGCTCACTTTCTAATGCATCTAGGACGTCATTTGCTTTTTGCTGTAATGATGTTACTGATACTTTCTGTATGTCAGCTATAATTCTGTGTTGCGCCATGTCTGCTTGCAGCGGTTCTAGTTCGTCTAGTGGTCTTGTTACAGTAATTGAATTTTCATATTCATTCTCATAGTCTGACGGTGATTTGATGTTCAGGCCACCCATTCGGACCCGGCAAAGAGAATAGTTCTCTTTTTTTAAATAGAGTAAAAAATTTGATTGTTTGATGTGTTTCATTCTGAAATAAAGATAATTTCTAAAAAAACCGAGAAAGCTCAGAGTAGTAAAAATAGACCCAAGGATATAACTGTGGAATATGAAGTTTAACCTGAGAAAGTATTGCTGAACGATTAAGACTGTTAAATGCATTTTGTTGTCAAACTGGAGAAATGCTAAATTTCTCTTCAATCCAACAGCTTCCACCAATCCATTCAAAGCATGGATGACAGCTTCGCAACCTCCTTTAATGCCTACACCAACTTGAAGTGGAGAAAAAAGATCAGCTGCCCTATTCCTTGACAATTATAAATATCTGCTTGTAAGGATATTATGAAAACGCTCTTAATGATTTTAAATAACGTGCTTTGCTTTTAATATCAAAGCAAGGTTTGGGATTTCATATTTTCGGTACTAAGCACTCTTCCTAAATTCAAAAGCTTGTGGATTGAACTCGACAATCCCATAAAAACTCATTTTTTAAGAAGCAGTTGATTAATGTTTCTTACTGTCCCAATAAATCATATGCCATTGAATTCATTGAACAATTGGAACTTGAACTTATTATTGCATGTTCAGAAAGTTAAGACACGATTCTGTTAGGTGACTAGAACCTCAACTTTGTTAACAAAACGACCGGATTAAATTAGAATTTTTGCTAAATACGTTTAATCTAAAAATGGCTAATACAATTTCTCCAACACGAATTACTGGATCTAGCAATACCCTTATAGATTACATTATTTTACCAAAAACATCAAAATTCCATATAAATACTACACATCTGAGTGTCAGATCATTGCATCACCACTATTAGTTTTGCAAAATTAGAGCCCCATTCGCAAAAACAAAGAAAATGGATACCAACTAGAGCTAAGACTCATAACAGTCTCGATAATCTAAATTTCTCTCTATCGTCTGAAAATTGGTTAAGAGTATATTTTGTGTTTGATCCAAATTCAATGCTAGAAAACTTTACAAAAATATTTGAATTACATTTCAATACACATTGTCCAAAAAAGACTTTTAATTTCTTCAAATAACTCTTTGCAGCCTAATAAGCATTCTTTCAAACAGTGGTTGACGGATGCATGCAAAAGTTATATAGCTAAAAAAGGAATCCTTATAATATATTTTCTAATTCTCGAACTCCTCAAAATTTGCCACTACATAAAAAGCAAGAAATATTTCTTATATAGAAAACCGAAAAGCGTTCAATTATATATTAAGCGTGAGTACAAAAATGCTCCTGATAAAAAATCTAAGTGGAAATTTATTCGTGGTGCCACCAATAATAATAGAGCTAAGTATGCTACTATTGATAAGCTCAAATACTCGAATGAATACATGCACAGCAATGACGTCAGAATTTCTAACATCCTAAATAAAACTTTTACTAACCTTAGGCTAATACAATGGACCTGACATAGAATACACTCTTTCAAATCACTATCACGCATGTCCTGAATTCATTTTTCATTATGCTACTAGCTATGAACTGATCAAAGCAATTAAGCGACTAATAAATTTAGTGGCCCTTCGAATATTCCTTATTGGGCACTTAAAGCTACAGCTAATCAAATTGCTAAACTATTAAATTCTATTTTTAATAAATGCATTAAGTATAACTACTTTCCTGATTATCTTAAGAATGCATATATTACCTCCAGTTTTTAAGAAGGATGATCCACACTGTGCTACGAACTATAGATCTATACTATTAACATCATCAATAAGCAAAATCTTTGAGCGACTTTTGCATAATCAAATAACTGACCATTTATCTAAACACAAACTAATGTCACAAACACAATTTGGATTTCGTCAAAATTTCTCGACGATTGATGCGCTGTTACAGGCAACTGAACTGCCGAGATCTATTCTTGATTCCCATAACTATGTAGCAATTGCTTGTTTAGATCTATCTAAGGCATTCGACTCCATTAATCATGACATTTTACTGAAAAACTAACGACTCTTGGGTTTTCCAATAACAGCAAAACATTAACTAGCTATCTAGCTATCTAAATAATAGACGTCAGTGCATTAAAATTTGTAACGTTTTTCAAATTGGTTAGAAATTAAGAATGAAGCCCCCAAGGAACGATCCTAGGACCACTGCTGTTTAGTTTATACGTTAATGACATGTGTAAAGTTTCAAACTGCAACTTGATTTAATATGCTGATGATTCCTCTATTTTTAGTAGCCATAAATCGATTGATACAGCTGTAAAAATTATTGAATTTAATTGTATTAAGTTGTGTAGGTATTTTAGTATGGATAAATTGACTATTAACGTAAAGAAAACCGAATTTTCATAATGCAACCTTCTAGTAACACTCTAAACAGAATAAATCATACTCTTAATACCAATAAATATTGCGTTAAGGCTGTTGACACTTTTAGATATTTAGGAGTTACCTTTGATTCAAAATTACAATTCAAAGCACAAATAAATGTGATGGTGGATAGGTTGGCCATGGGCATCAAAAGCATTTCTTACATTGCAGACCAATTTCCTTCCACTGCTGTAATCAAACTCTTTCGTGCATATTTTCTCAGTAATCTTAGCTATGTTAATGTGCTAATCACAAATCTAAATGATTCCCTTCTAAAAAAGATTGAAACCCAGCTTAAATGGGCTCTGAAAGTGTGTCAAGAAAAACTCTAGCAAAACACAATATTGCATTACTGCAACTACCATGCTGTCCTTGCAAATGTATATTTTGGCTACAATTGTGAACAAATTTCAACATCAGATATCCATTTCATTTACTATCAACGCTAAGTAGATGATATATTTGCATTATTACAAGATGAAGCAAATTCAGACAAATTGAATTTTATTTACTAGAATATTCAGTTTACAAAGAAGGTAGAAACTAAGAAGAAATTTATTTTTATGAATATACATTAACTAGAAGAGATAATACATTTGAAACTGGAATATATACGAAACAAACAGGTCGAATATTGCGGATTCCACACTGAAATCATGATTACAAAACTAAGAAAAATATCATTAATTTAAAAAAAGGTTAGATTTTTATATAGCAATGAGAAACTAAGGACTATATTAAAATTAACAACCAAAGAAGCCAATATATCTAATATAGTTTAACACATAAAATGCACCTGTGATTGATTATCCCAGTAGAAAATTATCCAGACGAATTTTGGAACATGAGACCAGTTCTAGCATTTTTAAACATGTAATGAAATGCAGATTAAAATGAAAATTTCACACCAGTCATCAAGATCTAGTTATTTAAAATCATTAAGATAATTTTTTTCATTAAATCCTTGCAATCAAGTCTAAACACCAAGCGCAAAATCTTGGAACGGCTTAATTTTAAGTCATACTTTTAAGTTAGTTCAACATCTTAGCCGATTTCTATGTTTCAACTTTTTTCTTTGTTTGTAATTGACAGTGCGTTGTGTCAGTCGCTACCTTCAAGGCTGCAGGAATGTTTGAAAAGCGATGGTAATCATTTCGAAAATGGAATTACTATTCGAACATGAATTGAAATGACTTTTTTTAATGGTATTTAAATATAAATTTAATGTTTTACATGTACATTTTATCTAAATTTCATATTTTGCATTACCTTTGTCACACCCTGTATATATATATATATATATATATATATATATATTAAATTTAAAATTTAGAATATTAATTACTAAATGTAATACATTTAGAGGAAATTATTTGTAAAATACTGACGATGGCTTCGTAAATTGAAATATATTTATTTGCATGTTCTTAATAAGATTAATTAAACTCCCAAAAAACAAAGAATTGGTTAATGAATGTAATGAAAATGTTTCATATTAATTAAATTAAACGTGTCCATTAAGAATAATTACTTTTGTACAATATCCTGATGTCAATAATCGTGAAACGTGAGACATTATGTATATTTTATAAAGATTCCCAGAAAAGTAATCACTAAAATTTAATAAATTTTTGCATTTACTGTAAACCTACACGATTTATAAAGGAAGTAACACTAAAAAAGCATTGCAAAGTTCCCTCTGTACATGCAAGAAATAGATTATTGTGTGGAAAAACTTCATTTTAAACAAAAAATTTGTATTCTATTTTTGAGCTTTGATATAAGTTCTTATCAAATTTTAAAATTTCAAAGCAATTATATTTTTTAAATTGGATTTTGCAACTTCTAAGAACTTTTTGTATAAGAAGTATCAAACCCTATTTTTTGTTTCTGGTAATTGCGATTCTTTGATAAGCCTGGATGTTCCATGACTATGTACCTTGATAAGGAGGCAGCTTATCGCTCAAAACTAACAATGTCTTTTGTCGTCTTGTATTAAGGCGTATGACATTTATTTACTCTCGTCATTGGAAGCAATTATTCTAATGATATTCTTAAATGAAATTTTTTTGGTACTGAAAACTTTTAGCAATGAATTGCGATTTTGATGATAAAAGCTTTAAGCATTATATTTTGTCATATTCAATGGTGAATCAAAACAAAATAGGCTTTATAAGTTATAGTCGAATAGCTATTCGATATATTTTTAAAATTAATAATAATAATAATAATAATAATAATAATAAGGTTTTATTTCATATTTTGAAATACATCAAAATATCTTATTAATAGTTGAAAACATCGACTGGGGTACACATTCTCAAATTTTCTATGCAGATGTTTTTGTGCTTTTGGTGGATTTTTTCGAAGTCTTTCTAATGCATATCGCTGACGTTCTGGAATAATTCCAGAAAGAAGATGATTATCATTATTAATAATGTCTTTATACAAAGAATTGTCACTAAATTTGATAACATTATGAATTGAAGTATATTCTGTAATCACTTTAATCCTAACAGCTTTTCTTTGAAAGCAATCAATTTTTTGTTTTAGAGCGTTTGAACAGCTTCCCCATACAGTGCAGCAAAACCGTAATTTACTCATTATAAGAGATTCATATAATAAAGAGAGCTCTTTATTTGAATATCCATATGCCTTAAGTCTACGAAGCAAGTAGAGATCAGTATTTACGCGATTTAATAGTTTTTCGACATGCTCCTTAAAACATAGCTTTTCATCAAATGTGTTCCAACTTTAAAAGACAGTGAGCCCCTCGATTTCAACACTGAAACAAGAATATGAGGGAAATTTGAAACCAGAATTTGAATGATCTTCAAATTAGAATATTATATTAAGATTACTAATGAAAACAATCTTTGAGCTTATAATTTTACATAAGTTTCAATTGACTTCAAATCTTTAAAATGCTTTAAAACTCTAAAAAGTTAATTCCCAGCATTATATTTAATAATGTTGAGGGTTGTGATATATTCATAACAATAAATAAAAACTCCATGGGAGCTCAAATTGAAAATATTTATAGTCGGCAAAAGACTTTATAAGGAATGACAATCAAAAACAACCTGAATGTAGTTTATATAGACTTCATAACCAATAATATATATATATACACATATCATGCTCTTAAATGATTAACACTTGAAATAATAAAATAGCAGTTAGTTGGAGCAGTTTCAAAGAAAGTCATGTTTAGAGACTTAATCTTCCTTATCAGGCTCGTTGCAATCGAAACAGGCGTCACCTTTCGTGGTTATTCGTCTCTTCACTAACTGTTTTCCGCATTTAGCGCAGACGAAACAATCCATATGAAATGTCTGGCCGCCAAACATTGAATATGCACCTAAACATAAGTATGTAATAGATATTAAGTCAAACGGAATAATGGCGTTTAAAGAATTGTCATACTTGTTTCACATTTCCATTTATATAAACAAATACACTAAAGTTATTTGAACCGTATAATTCAGGTAGTTTCATTTCAACATATCAATGACATATAGCACTAAACATTAAAATATATGGTGTAGTAGGAACTGATTCAATTTAGAAAATCATGTGTTCTCAGTGTTGGACTTGCTTTACTATTAGTGGTATTCACTTAGTAGTTAAAAATCAACCTAGCAAGTTTTATTTGAATCTGAAGAGGTGAAAATCGTGTGGACTTTAACCCATAATCATAGTCCATTTTCGGTGCCAACTTAAAAATTTTAAAACTCCCATTGATCAATGGTAGCAGCACTTATCTTAGATTTCCTAACTCTATTCATGATGAATATTATCCAACATGTGCAGATGTAACATGAATGCTTTCCATAAATTTTAACTACAGTATTTAAATCTCTAATTAAGTTTATTAATCAAACATCATGTTCTACTACTGAAGTAAAGAATCTTAATTGAATATTCATGGAAAGATTTTTTAGTGGGAAGATGGAAATCATTCAAAGAATGTACTATAAAATGATAGATTTTCCAAATTACTTTATGTCTGCCTGAAGAAAATTCTCGGAAAAATATTTCATTCGATGTAGCATCTTATTTGCATAAAACAGAAATAATTTTTTAAACGATTTTTTGCCTGTTCAAAATTATTTAAAACTCGCATTTATTTTGATAATCAATTTCATATCTAATTATCCTATTAGTAATTTGTCCCTTCAAGTTCTATTTAGGTAATTATAAACTTGATTATGTTTAATAATGTCGGAACCTATATTCTTGTTGGGATCTATTCGAGTATGTGAAATTATTAACTTTTCAATCACAAACAAAATTAATAATTGTACCATATTCTGATGTAGAAAAGCTCTTGCTGCTAAGTTTCTAACGAAATTAATAGTTGTGTTCATTTAATGCCTTTAAAATTCCCTAAGCCACTATAGAATTTCAATGATGTTTGAAATATGAAGGCATCTAACATCATAGATTCAATTTTATTGGGTTTTCATTCTAATATTCATTAGTAAAATAACTGGCCAAATACGTCTAGGTGGGGGACAAATCACCAGCACGCATGAAGAAAATTTTTATGTTAAATAAGTGACAATGCTTGCTTCACAACATTATTCAACGGAAGAACAAGGCCAAGGAACAATACACCAGAGATGAAAGTGGACAGACTTTGTGCCCCGCCCCATTTCCACCTGCTCACATCTGCCCATATTGTCCCACGCTTTATTTTCTCTCGCCCGAAAGAGCCCCACTAAAAAACGTCTGCTCCAAAAACTACCTTCGATAATTTTTTGAAATGCCATTTCTACTATTAATACCAATAGGAATTTAATAACAAACATGGTGACAATACATATTAAAAACATGTTAGCAATAGCAAAATACAATTAAATCTATAAAGCTAATATTTTAAACAACATATTTATGCAAGGTTAATTGCATAACTTCCAGTGTAATTGTAAAACCTATTGACGACAATTCAGATAAAATAGATCTTTTTGGTACAACTGAATAGAATCAAATTTCACCAAGATTTAGAAAATTGATTTTTCAAAATGCGAATAATTTCATCAAGAAAAGAACTTTGATGTAAAACAATTACTTTTACAATCTCAAAAATTGCCAATTTTTGGTTAAGTTTTCTCAACTTAAAAGTGTTTTTGCCCCATGGGTACCCACTTTAGAAAATACTTGCCTCATACCCACACGAACTGCCCAGTCCCCCGTGCCCCATAGGTTAACACGCTCCACTTCCATCTCTGCAATACACTGAAGTGTATTAATCAATATAAAGGTTGCGTACTTTCACAATGCCTGAAGTGTTATTCAAATTTATTTAATAAGCTCGAGCTATTTAAAACGTAGCATTTCAATATAAATTTCAAGATAGTAGAATAAAGAAATTTTAAGAATCACAAATGCTTAAAAATGCTGTGTCATAAACAAAAACAATAGCAATAAATAAATAAATAAATAAATATATATATATATATGATATGCGGGTACGGGTGCAATTTTTAAATAGCTTAATGGCATAAAAGAATATTTTATTTATAGGCATGGGTGGATATGGGTATTAAGCTATTCTTTGTAGGGCGAGTGAGGTAATAGTTTTGAAATGGGTTGCTTCCTAAAATAATTCTGAAAAATACGTGATGCCTGTTATTTTTTAACTTTCAATATGAATTAATGTAGAAAAGCGAGTAAATATTTTGGAGAATCATCTGCTAATGCTTAATATTTCTAGGACCAAAGATGGTCATGGGCCGAAAAATTTGGCTCAAGCCCAAGAAACTTTAGGCTCTGCCCAAATCCGGGTGGGCCCATTTAATTTAATGCAAACTCGGCCCATTTTCATAATATTTGTCAAAAACATTCCTTAATTTGTTGGTTTGCTCCACAAAAATTCAGTCTGATAGAAATAATTCTAATAAAATCTAGTCACTGAAATGGAAGATTCTAAATTAAAATTTTGAAAAGTATATGATACCAATGTAAAATCTCTAAAATCTACATTTTATTTTTCAACTTTTTAATTATAGCTTAAATAAAATTCAATATATTTGCGCGCACTGTTACGGAATAGTCAGTTTTTTCAAATCCAGCCCATTTTTTGGCAAATCTTTTCTATTTCTTCTGCCCAAACCCGGGCTGCCCTGCACATGTCCATCACTGTCTAGGACTCAAGACTGTTAATATGTGTGAGAATACCATGAGAAATTAACGAGACATTTATGTGAAATGGGAAGCAAAATAGGAATAGCTTCTATTGTAAAATGAAGGCGTTAAGTTAATAAGAAAATGACATTTCTGAATAAAACTTTGTGATTATTATACTATATTATACATAAATACAAGAAAACATGCATTGCAGATATTCTATTCAACCATTGTATCATAAACATTTAAAATTTAAAGTCAAGGTTGAATTTGAAACACAAACTAATCTAGTGAGAGTTGATATGAGTCAAATATATGCAGATATTGTGTGCTCCACTTGTAAAAGCTGATGTAAATTATGATATGTACTGTATATAATTCGGCTGAGTGAAATTCCAGATGATACTGTGGTTAAAGTCACTCAAGCTTATAATTCTGGATTTTTGAAGACATCACATGTTGGACTTGAAAGGCGTTATAGTTGAGGTTTTCAAAGCTTAGTTATAAACAAAAACAAACTCTCCTCAAAAGTGGTAGCTTTGATCTGTAGCATGTTGATTTTCGGTGGCTTGAAATTGTGTTTATGCACATATATTTTATATAAATAGAACATCTATAACTATAAATAAACTTCTAACCAGGAGCTGGGCTACTTTCGTGCTCGAGGCCGCCAGCCGACTTTTGGAAGCACTTACTTAACCTACCTAATTCGTGATATCAATTTCAACTTCAAGCATCTAAATGACTTTCAAAAGACTCAATAAAATCTAATGCCTCCCAATGTCTTATAATGTTAAAAATATTTTCAATAAAATGTATTGATAAGTTGCCACATGAAATCTCATTTCGTAAGATCTTTCTAATAAACAATTGATCAAACATTGAAAATGATATCAAAAACTAGTTTTTAAAAATCTCATTAAACTTTACGAAGATGGTATTTTCAGCGCTGAAATCATTTGGCGTCATTGAAAGCAAAGACTCTCTTCTTGTAAGTTTAGTTATCAAATATATAAATATGGTGTCTATGAATCATACATCGCAGAAATAGCAATATCTTTGGAATCAGAATAAAGTACATTTAACATAAAAATGTTCAAACACAACATAATAAAGAACAACACTTTAATTTACAACTATGTAATACTTAACAAAGACACGAAGATTTCAAATATACTTCATGTATATATACTAAACCATTTCTCAATTTTGATAACCCTTTAGATTTCATGGCTTTATTGATGAAATATCTTGTCATCTTGAAATGATTCGGTGCAAGATGGTTCGTGAATATGTCAGCAACGCTTTCTTTTCATTTTGTTTGAAGTAATCAAAGCTAAAATGAAATTAAATGAAACGTCAAAGTGTTTTGACCTGTTCGTTAGTAAGTGATTGCAATTAGGTGCTACCAACGTAGTCAATCACTGATGATCACTAGTGACCCAAAAGTTGCAAAGCTATTGGCCCACTGGGTGAGGCTTGACCGATGGAATTATATTAATCACTGGTGGCTAATCAGTGAATATCTGGTGGCCCACTGGTGGTACAACAACGGTTTATCAAGTAGTGGAACAGTGAAGTCTCACCACTGTTACAAAAAAAATTTGCACTCACATTAGTTGAATTCCTCAAACATTTCCAACAGTAGACGTTATGATTATCAAAGTCCCTACTAAGAGCTTAAAATATGCTTACTTGTTCTTGTGAACACTTTCCTGTTTTATATGTAATAGGTTAACCAAAAATATTTAAGAAATAGAAAGTCAACACATTTTTGCAAAAACAATTTTTTTTGAAGTACAGAGATTCACATAGTTATATATTTTAATATTGAAAAATTTTGGGATCGTAAAATAATCATGAATAAATTATTAAGAAATTTCATGATATTAGTATACAATAATTTCTAGAAATTATAAATGGGGAACAAACTGGTGAGATATTAGTGGTTAAGGTAGCCACTATTTCCACTTATTCACCACCAATTAACCGTTGATTGACACCAGTGAACACCAATACCCCACTTGTGGTTCACCAGTGTTGGCTACGTGGGCAAAGCGTTCGTTGTCAAATAAAACTTCACTTAAAAATACCAGTAAATTATTATAAATGACAGTTTTTGGATTTATTGCAGTAAATATTGTAAAGTATTCGAATGCACATGAAGATAAAGCACCTAGTTTAATTTTGGTAGATTTCCAAATAACAGGTGAATCATTTTCATGAATTAGGTGTAAAAAAACCAAAATGGATTTTTTACGCCTTCATTTGAATATTCTTAAATTGCTGTGTAAACCATTAAATGATTAGCATCTGAGATTAATGAAAAACGTCATTATAATTCCAGATAACTTTTTAACTACCGTTGAAAATACTTTACAAGATTGAAACGATATTCCAAAGCCTCTTAATAGAAAATGTTAACTTCCAAATAAATTTCAGTTCTAACACATAATGCCAAATGCAGGAGAAACAAATTTTGTAAATTTAAATACAAAATGTGCCCTCATTTTGACAAAATGAAGCCGAAAAATATCATACTGGATAGCAGTTCAATCAAGTTTTAGGGAAATAAAATATAGATCGCCGTTGATTGATTTTTTGTAATTAATTTTATTTATATTATCCAAATGTACCGGTAAGTAACTTTTCATATTATTTACAATATTTTATGGCGAGTCTATATAGGGGTTGTCCCAAAAGCTTTTTCCTTTTGTAGAAGCTCCTAAGTACCGCGTATGTTGAGTACAATATATTGTATTTAAAAACAGCATGCATTCAACCGCAATGTTCAAAATGACCAGTACTACATGTATATTTGATGCAATTTTGGACATGTTTGCAAAACACTTTGCAGCTGTGTTTGAACACCAACAAAAGAGATAAATTGGATTTGATTTTCAATTTTTTCTCTCATTTCATCCAAGCTCTGGAGGTTTTGCCATGTGGGAAAAACATTGATTTTCAAACATGTCTGCAAGGAAAATCTGCAGGTATTAGATCAAGGCTCTTTGCTAGGCATTCAATTGCTCCTTTTCGACCAAACCCTCTGCCCATTAAGAAATTGTTGAGACCTAGACGTGTTTCAATGCTGAATTGAAAAGGAGCTCATTTCTGTTGGTAGTACAACGTTCTCGAATTATTACTGTTCATGTATGGGACTACTTTCCATTGAGATGCAATGGAGGAGATCAATGCGCTTGTTCATATTAACCAATATTTCAATAAAACAAGGAGAATTTGTGTTATTCAAAAGGCAAAATGTTTGGGACATCCTGCATTCAGTTCCAAACATAGTGAATCATTCCTTGCTTAATGAAATTAAATGACATTAGAGCTCAATGCATTAATTGTATTCCTTGCTCTGCTTGCTCTTTTACTCCATACATTAGTTCTTTCTAAGTGTTTTAACATTTTTCATATTTAGTTTTCTTTCCCAGCCTCTTCGCTAAAAGGCGAAATGAAGCTGTTTTTACATTTACTTGATGTAAGCAATATGCTTACTCAAAAGCAAATGCTAACCGGTCTTTCAAGGAATATAGTAGGAGCAAATATTCTTCCTAATATTCTCTACAAGTTTGAGGGTATCATTTTTAATGAATATTTAATTCCCTTATACTCTATGCTCATATAGCAAACACAATGTCATATCCATGTTAACTTGCGCACTTTGACAAATGAAATTACTGATTACTTGCAATCTTTCCTCATTACAATCATTTGTCGTTCAAAGAAATTTTCCCTCAACAGCATTAATAGAAAAATTTTTTTTAGATCAGAAGATATATGAAGGACCATTTTAATGATATCCATAAAGAAATTACGAACCCTTTCAAACCATAACATAATTTATTTAAAAAAATGTCTCAAATCAAATAAATATGAATCAATAGCAAGGTATTTCTTAGAGAATGGAATCACTAGCAGCAACTTAATATCAAAATTTCTGATGAAATATGTTCTCACACAAGGTTTCTAGTCAAAATAACTACCAGAAAGCTTATTTATGCTCAGTAAGCAATGGCTAATAATCATGAATCTAAGTAAAAACTATTGCGTGAGATCTACAATAACAGAAAACAAAGATTGCCTGATTCTGAAGATATAAGTCACTAGTTACTTCATTTATTATATAAGGGTGTCTGTATCTAGATTTGGTTCAAGCTCGTATATTACAAACAAATTCTGGACAGCTCTCGCTAGGTCTGCTTAGTGTCACTATGCAGCTTGATATTTACCAGACAGTTTATTTGCAAATTACTAGTAAACAATTTTACTAGTAAGACACAAAACTCCCTGATAGCAAATTGCGAAAACTAAAGGTGCGTTCAGTGTATCGATTTCTATCAGTTGCAAAAATGCAATGATTTTATATATTTATATATTTGCTCATATTGATTTTTAACAACAGGTATATTTTCAGAAACAACAGAATTTCAATATTGCTCACATTACCAATTTCTTTGAAAGATAAAATATTATATAGAATTAATTGACTATTTTTTATTGAAAATAATAGGAAATTAAGCTTTTCAGAGGCTGTTGGTTACTTGATACATACATTTCTATAAAGTCCATGCTTGAATTAAGCAGTTAAGTAGATATAAGACTCGTTCATACTATCAAATTTCATCAGCTGATAAATTTTCAGATAGCAGTCCCGCCGTATGGTCAACAATGGTTTGGATTGTTCACATTTTTTAATCATGGCAACTGATAGAAAGCAAGTAGATTGTACATGCTATCGATTTTTATCCTTTGATAAATTGATAAAAATAGTTAGTCTGAACACACCTTAAGAAGGGTTTCATGCGCAACATGTTTGGCAATAAAGTTGCATTTTGAGAAGTGACGAAATTTGTAAATGAAGATAATTTTGCATATGTGAAGAACCAACAATTGCGTTTGATGCATTGTCTGCAAAATACTCAATCGTTCATGATGAAATTTTCGGAAATCCGATAGCTTTTGTTTCTAGTTTTATTGTAATTTTTTTCTAACAAGGAATCTCCTCAATATGGTAAAGACGAATACTGCGATCAGGACATTTTTGCGATAACATCGAAATCCGCCGTGTCAATATCTCTGATAACACCTTTATCGAAATATCCAAATAATTAAAATGCACCTGCTGTTCATGAAATCTTAGCATTTTCTCTTTATTTTTTCTTTGCATTAAATTGTGACTTCGATTGTTTTTCGAAGATAAAACTTTATAGGGCGGTTCTTCTATTGAAGGTAAGATTGGAACGCAGGTTTTGATTAGATCACAACTTTGTCGCTCTAATCTATACAGTATTATTTTTAATGGAATGTATTATACATTATGAGTAGATTCTAGCGGAACATCATTAAACGAGGGAACATGTAACTTACTACACATGACAATACATACATCTTGCTTTTAGGTAACCTTGGTTGCATTTATCAATTCTAATATAAGAAATATAACTGTATGTACATAGAAATATATTTCCTTGTTCATACAAGCAAGCAACCAAAAAGTGCACAATGGATCGAAATTCGATTTCTATAGTATAGGAAAGGAGTCACCATGTTCCTCTAGAATTCTATCAATACTGAGAGGATCTAAGCTATAAATGGTTGCTGGATAGTTCAAAAATTATAATCTACGAATGTTCAGAGGTTTTTGTGGAAAACCATGCTATATAGATCGGTTGGAATTGTTCAGAAAAAGAGGTACATGTATATTGTACATGTATATATATATA
>CABFPE010000052.1:1615476-1634686 GCA_900660155.1 Hofstenia miamia | reverse complement strand
GGGGGGGTAGAAAATTGGAGATGTCTTTCAATGCGCGTAGTGTTTTTAGCAAGATATCTAATATTGTGATTTATTAGTTCTCATTGTGTAATGTAATAGGTGCATACGCAAAATATCATCAGATTTGTACAAATGGTGATGAGTACGTTTTCACTATGAATTTTAAGCTATTTTACTTAAGGTGGCCGTTGTTTGCAGTATCGCGTTTGGAATTATGTGAAAATTGAGAAAAATTTTTTCAACTAAGGTTGAATTCCGATAGATTACGGTCATTTTTATACTCTACTGGTGTTCGTTTTCTCATTTGTCTACTAGTTTATCAAAAAATAAGCTCAATTTGAAGTATTACTATGCAAACAAAGAGAAAAGAAGCACTGCTTCGTTATCCGAACAGTCAGAATCGTCATTTTGATATTGTTAGAAGTCACATAATCTCAATTTATGAATAAAATCTTTTTATTAAATTGTATTTTGGGAAAAATCTCCAAATTTGGATTAGAAATCATCAATTACAGAATAAGAATCACTCAATGTTTACAGCAGTATTTCTCAAATTGCTGTTTCGGGCATTTCATTTAAATTGGAATTTAAATATTTCAGAAACTAATCATACAATCAAATGAAATTTATAGAGGCTGCTAGGAAAATTCTGAGTGCAAAATAAGAAGTTTTGGCTATTTTACTCCACTACTTTAGAGACATTACCCACGATACCACTCAAATTTATTGAGGATCTCGATATACACCCTGTTTTTTTCATATTCGTATTTATTACTGTTTGATGAATATATACAGAAAGTTTTGAATCAATTGGATGGTTAGTTCATAAAATATTTGAATTCTTAATGTGTTCTATCTTTTTTCAACATAGCGGAAGATACCATAGCAACCGGGACCTAGTTTTTTTAAATTTATCGTTTTACTCAATGTATCCAATGTATATCAACATATATACCAAAAAATTCACACTGTCCCTTCTATACAGTTGAAAAAATCTAATAATCTTAACTACCTGCTTAAAAAATTATCATAAGAATGAATAAATTTAATTTTTATCCATTATTCTCATCTACAATAATCCATGGGCATTCGTAAAATTTATGTTCTGATCCACCTCTAGTGGATATCCATGGATCGGATCGATCCACAAATATTTAGTACAACAAAATGTTTTTCTAAGCAAAAATTCAGTTACTGGCAGTGGCAGCGGAACAAATTTTGATTAAGGAGGGGACAATGTACATTTATTTCGTAACATACTAACTAATTAAGAAGACTTTTACTGATTAAATTTTAAAATATAGGTAAGTTTTTACTGAAATTTCAATTTTATGGGGTGGGGTGGGTAGCTGCCTCCTCTGCCTACCACTTGCGCGGCCTCCTGTTACCGGTAATAGTTTCTTCAAACTTAAGTTAAAAATATTCTTCCTATTATGGGATCAGACATTCATTAAGGATTGAATTTGAGTGTTAACATTTACTAATAAAAATTCACATGTTATCAACATTTTATTGGCTTGGATGTCAAATTAAATAGTCTCGTGACTGGTTATTCAAATTGCTCTGTGAGGTGTTAATTGGACTTTTACAGCCTACCTCATTCGACTAAGTTCAGTTTAAAAATATGTGGACAAATATTTGAAAATTTACGTTTTCTGTGGGCCGTGCCAATTTTCATAAACTATATAGGCTGTGAGAAAAATAACGACCTGTTTCTATTTGTATCCATTTATTGAGCAAACCGTTTTCACATTTCAAGCAATTTCCTCCAAGGCCAATAAAAAATTTGGGAATCGTAAGATATTTACACATCCATTGGTGGACGTGCTAGAATGTAATCTTGAAAATTTGTAGTGAGGTGATTGAATATTTTAGAGTTTTATCAAATCAAACCACCCAATTTTTTTATGTACTTGATTTCAAGCAATTTAAAACATGCTTAATATTGTTGTATTGGAAAATATTTTACTGTATGAAATACTTTTATCCCTTTTTGCAATTCTAATGTTTATATATGTATATATGTAAAACATATAGGGAATACATCAAGGTTTATTTTTGTCTATACATTGGAGTATTCTTGTAGTTATTTCTGCAATTTAATAGGGCTAATTAATACAACAAGCTGAGTAGAAAAATGTAGTATCTGCCTCAACCTCAATTTATTTTTTAAAACCACCCAACCATTAATAGAAAGATGTGTTTTACTGTTCGAATGGAGAAGGATAGCAAGTGTTGACATCAGTTTTGAAATTGCGACATAATTTCAAAGTGTTGTTTAGTTAAACAATGCATTTAAGAATTTCTTTTAGATTGCTTTAAAATCTTAACGTTTTTCAACAAAAACAAACTAAACATTCTATTCATAACTAGAAAATAATAACTTTCTTTTGAACTCTGCATTAATTTTAAAATCAGCATAACAGAAATAAAATATTTCTTATCACTGATATGGTAAATATTGATTTCAAAATAGTTCAGGGTTAGAAAAGTTAGTAACCCTAATGGAACCGTAAGGGCTATGCCTAAATCGTCCTCCTCGCGATGGTTCCTGGATAACGCTAACACTCGGCAGGCGCGTCGGTATGCGGATGCCCGGACCCACATTAGACGTTACACCCAGGGTATAAGAAGGTGTCACCATGTGTACTTTGTACATTTGGAGGCGGTGGCGATCGAGAAGCCTGTCTGTCAGTTTTTCGGGTAGACAGACGGCGGCACAGTGGAAACACTATCAGTAAGACTGCTACCGGCACCAGTTTGGGTGCGTCTCATGGGGCAATCATACAGAAAGGTAACTCTCTGTCTCTGGCCTATGAGATAGGCCCTAAACCAGTGTTTGCTGTGCCTTCCTGTCGAAGCAGCTTTGCTGTGTCACAGGTAGCTATGATCCAACATTATTACGATCTATTAAGGAATCGAGTCGAGGCCTCTAATTAGTTGGAATGCTGTGCATTTTAGCGCCACCAGGTGCTCTCTAGAGTTGCCACCGTTAGTAGCCTTGGTTGGGCTGAAATTTATTAGTGTATATATATATATATATTTATATGTATATATATATATGTATACAATATATATATATATATATCGCTCTATATGTGCTTTCAATATTTATAGCTCGCTTTCTCTACACCTAATATTTATATTTCATTGAAAGTAATTTTTCCTTACTTCTCGTTTGTGTACAAAAAATATATTTTCACACGTATAATGTAAATGTTGTTTATTCCAGATATCTCTCTAGTTTGCAAATTTTTACATAATGAATTTTGAACTTTATAACAAAAATAATATTATCAAATCTGAAATCAATAAGACAGTTTAGATAGCAATAATTTCTTTAATTCTTTACTATTTAAACTCTCTAATCTGGATTAATTGATGTCTAAAATAATGTTAAGAGACTAGCAAATATTAAATTGTGTCATAGAATTGCCAATTATTTCTATTTAACAAGACTTTGTATCCAAACAAGGGAGGTTGAAAACATTTACAGGTGATCTGCCAAATCCGGGTTTCTAAAGTTTTTCACAGTTGCTGCAATCATCAGTTATTTGAAAATTTTTTAGTTTATTAATTAATATCAAGAATATAAATAGTTTAATAGGACTACTTAGCTTTAATTGCATTAGTTTTCAAATCTGCAGTTAGTTAATTTGTGCAATCCGAATAAGAAATTATGTGAGCTCAAGCATGTATCTCACGGTTCAAAAATAATAAAAATCGACTGAACTGTAATCTAATTCAGACAAAATCTTGATCCATAATGGTAATCATATTAATTGATCTATTCGTCGATAATACTACAATATAATTACGAAAATAGTGACAATTGCAATAATTCCCTTCAATTAGTTAATCACTTAAAATACTTATTTGAATATATTCATCAATTAGTTAATCACTTAAAATACTTATTTGAATATATATTCATTATATATATATATATATATACATATATACATATACATATATATTTAACATGTTGGTGTACTTACATTGTCAATAAGAGAAGCAAATCTAGAATTGGTTGAATTTCTTATTGCAAATATTCATAATTGATATATAAAAATAGCATCAATTGTAAAATACAAACACTAAACTACAAAATGAATGGTATAAAAATAATCATTTCACGATTTGCTCAAAATTAAGATAGCACCATACTTTTAATAATTTTAACTTCCATTGTTACATATAATGCTTTGTCAACAGTAATGTCTATGAATGAAAAAGCATAAAAGAAAATAATTAAATTTAATAAAAAACAATAAAAACTAAAATTATTTGAGAAGTAATTGACATGTCGGATAAAAACTCAATTGCAGTGTCTTCTGTTCGGAGTCGCCAAGCGTAATATTAGTTGAGGCGTCAAATAGGAAGACTGGAGTGAACTAATCCCCCCGCCTATCGGATACTTTGTTTCATTTATTCTAAGTAATAAATTGACTTACACGCTAATTAAGCTAGTCAAAATTTTATTATTGCAATTTTTTCAAAGAAAATACTAAAGTTTTACTGGAAATACACATTGAACAATTAGTTTTAATAAAATTTCAAAATTCCAAGATGTACTATCTCAGTGTCCCATAAGTGACACAGAAAATTAAAGCTTCTGACAGCAATGTTATTCTATTTCTGTGATATTTTGACTTAGAGGTATATGGCACAGCTTTATCTCCATTCAGAAAATGTAACTTAATTTTGTCAGTGTTAATAATCTCATTATCGTAATTAAAATAACTTATTATAAACCAAGTTAAAAAATTTTGGTATATAACTGTAGAAGTGTTAAAAAGTTTTGTAGTTTTTAATTAAAGTTTAACAAATTTTAATTTTTCCTTATTCGTATTCTGCCAAAATAGGGGCATACTTGTATAGAAATGTTTATGCGGACATATTTCTCAAAAATCTAAATATATATATATATATATATATAATCTTATGCTAAATAGTGCACAATGCATATTTGATGATTTAAAAAATTCATTTAAAAGTTAAAGTGATGTGTCCAAGATCTTCTATTGGATTAATAAATATTTTGATTATTTATTACTGAAACTAATTAAATTTAAAACAAAGCGGCTTTGGAAACAATCATGTTTATTCCAAACTGCAACTGTTCTACAAAACGGAAAAATCGTACTTGTGTCAAAGAAATATCCACAGATCTACAATTAATAAAACAACAAGTAACATATCTGCATATACATGTATATACATGCCTAAAATGTCATTTTTTGAAAAATTTTATAACACATTATATACATTGTTTATTATTAGTAACTTAAAATATACCAGCACAAGGTTGATGACATTTGGCGCAAACCTTTGCATGATTCTTCATAAAGCAGTCACTACATATCTTATCATCTCCTTGCTCATGGAATTGCTTTCCAGCTAGTGAGAGCTTGCAGTCAGCGCATGCAAAGCAATTGGGATGATAGTGTTTATCATTGAATTCTAGTTTTTTTTCAGTGATTGCAAATGCCTAAAGAAATTAAAATTATATTGAAAATGTCTAAATGCCTTTAGATTGCAGTCAAAGCGATGTAGAATTTATATTTCTCAGTGAAAACAATTAATTACAATTATTGAATACAGGGTCTGCAAAATACTGTTTCATAAGTCTATTATTCCTTCATAGCGTAGCGTGGATCATGGACATTTGCTGAATATGGATCAGAAAATCTATTTTATGGATATTCATAGATCATTGTAGGATAAAAATACAGGCTAGTCGATAAATTTATTCAATCTCATGGTAAATTTTTTAAGAAAGCTTAAAAATCAACAGTGGAAGTAAACTAAAAACCATTTTAATGTAGGGTACAAATCTGACAATGTTACACAATGAATTAATTATATGTTTGGTATTGTAATAAAGCAATCTTTTTGTACTTCTCTATTTTCTTGGATCGATTCGTGTACATTTTTGTGGATGGGATTAAACATGCTTTTATTCTGTATTTCAGTATGGCCTTGCTTAGAATATCAAAATATGATAATTTGCATACAACAGATTTATTATATTCATGACATACTTTTCAAGTAAATTAAGAATATATTATAAAACTCATTGTTCTATATTTTGAATTTAACTCAAATTTCTATTTCAGTTTATACATATTTAGAACAAAGACACAATTTAATAAAGTTTGTCACTGTTTGGTCTCATATTATACAATATCAACTTTCAATGTCGTTTAAGTGTATTATCATGTTGGAATTGATTCTAAAATATTAATTTATTTGTATTTGATATGGCGACAATTTTCTACCTGCCATCTGGTGCATTTTTTGCCTGACTCACATTGCAACTGGTCGTTAACTGGTTTCTCTCGTCCCGATAAGAATCCACAAATAACCAATTAATCCCCACTTTCTGGTTTCCTTCCCCAGAATTGAATTTAGGTTATAAATAATTTGCACATTGTTCTTAAAATTGTATGAAAATTTGATATAAATTCTGAAAATATTTTGAGAAAATATTTAGAATTTTGCAAACCTTCTAGTCAACTTTACTAATTTTTAAAAAATTGCTTAAAGTGATAAAAATATATACGTACCAAATTTATAGCAAAGAATATGATCTTCAATTAACTCAAATTTAAAAATTACATATATATATATATATATATATATATATAAGCACTATTTAGAAGTGGCGAAATTCAGTTGACATTTGGAAGGTGATAGTCAAAGTAAATAGTGGAATAGTAATAAAACAGTGCAAGTTAAGGACCCATAAAATAACTATAACAAAGTAATCAACACCAAGAATATTCAGCAAATATTTACACTAAAATATAAATTTTGATTTACATCATGTGTGCTTTTATCCTGAGGGCACAATATTATCAATTGACTGACAGCAAATCAAGAAAACATATTTATGCTATTAGTACCATGTCTAGACACCTTTCTGTGTTAAGTATTAACACTTGACAAACTACGATTTATCATTCAATGTTTTGATAAATGTGTTTGACACAAATTGGCAGAGAAGGGAATAAGTTGGAATTTGCAAAGTGGGAACAAAAATTTCAGTTATTTATTTTGGCCCCGTTTGAAAATAATTCAATTGAATACACAAAAAGTTATTGAAGTACTAGTATAATTGGTATTTGGAATTTTAAAATTGCCAAGAACGAGAGCTTCACAAATTAGAAGCTTCGAGATTGCTTTGCTGCGTCCTGAATTGAATTGATTAAAACATGTTGATAGCGCAATATAATGCCATTTTACTCAAAGTCCTAAAATATATAATAAATAAGTTTGCATATTGAATCAATTTAATACAGATTTTAGAATAAAACTGTATAAAGTATGATTTTAGTGAAAATTTTAAATGTAAACAAAATTTTCATATTGCGTGGAAAGGTAAGCAGAATACTTGAGCAATGATACAATAGGACTAAAGTTGAACATTTTAGCATTAATTAACTAGTTTTCATGATTAACAAATTTCAAAACTTTCTTCTTAAAAAGATGTAAATATCTTGACGAAGCCTCTTACATTAATTTAGTTCCCATGCATTTGGTAATAAAGAGTACACTTACAGCACTATATATATATATAAATTACAAAAATGTATTTGTTTATGTATTTAAATTTTTCACTAAGAAATTTTATTAATTAAATACATTCTCTTTGCTTTTATGAATCTTTTTTGTAAGTAAATTAGATTCCCTGAAAAATTTCATATAAACACTTGAAAGCTATCCGAAAGATCTTTGCTCAAGTGGAGAATTGCGATTCAGATATATTACATAAATTTTTTCATAAAATTAAAATGGCCAGTGTTTGGCATGAAATTTGTAAAATATAGCAATTCAATGGAAATTATTCTTTTATAGATTTCCGTAAGACAACAGAAAGATACTTAATGCTAATTATATTTGCATTACTCAATACTCAATAAAAAAGATGCTTTGGTGTACCATAATGCTAAATTATAAGAATATTTGCTGGAACTAATTGAAAACAATTAGACACTTTTTTCAGAAATAACCATTCACAAAATCGATTTAAGCTTCATGCAATTGATTATATACCTAAAACTAATAATCGATTGGATGGATTTTAAGCCTACTATCATCATAAATTAATCGCGTGCGAAAATCAAAGTTTATGATGGATTTCTCTGAAAATGAGTCCTCAGCAATCGACCAGAAGAGTAATGCTCTGGCCAGAGATCCAGGAATCTGAAGATGGTGACCTTTTAAATATGAGAAGACTTAAAAATCAGTGAATAATGTTATCGAGAATTTTTACCTTGAAATTTGAAGCCCTGGCTCCACAATGAACAACCCAACGTAGAAAACGACTATTATTTTCATTGCATACAATGCATCAAGGCACACAATTACTTATTTATCCAGCATTGAAATTTTTTAATCAGAGCTTATAACCCGAAAGATATTATACATTCAAAAATTAAAATGACTTCGCTGTATTCACATCATTTCAATTTAGTCGGAAAACAATTTATTAAGCAAAACTATTATAGGCTATGCGCAGAAAATTAATGCCATCTAAAAGTTTATAAGAAAAGTGAATACATATATTTAATATAAATGTTTCTCAAATAAAATGGAAAATGCCAATGGATTAACCTTAATCTGTTCTTTATAAAGCACAAACAGTTTCTCTTGATTTTCAAGCACTTTAGTCCAAACCTATTATTATATTTGGAAATACTGTGATGTAACACATCTATTGGTAAACAGAATCCAACATAATGTTGTTGAAAAATCGTACTTAAAGTGTCTGGCTGAAGTACTTGAAAAGATTAATTATTTTTAAAAAAAATAGCAAATTTTAAAACAATATTTAATTGTCTCCATTCCTAATGTTAAGGTAATCATGCGGTCAAAACCCCATGAACTGACTTAATTGTTTCTTCTTATGCAGATAACCAGCCAAAACCATTGAGGCTTTCCGTGCGCCGAGTTAGAGGTCACAAGACCTAAGGCGCATGTCACCTAAGTCTTCCCATAACGACATGCCTCAATAAATGTAAAGAAGACTCTTATGTTATGTGGTGGTTTCAGAATTTTGGATAAGTAATTTCGTGATAAACGTTGAAAGCATTTTGAAGAATACATTAAAAAATTAAAAAATTCCTATTCAATTGAAAGTTAGCCAAATGGAAGCATTAAACAGGGTGTTCCAAAAAAGTGGAAACCAAGCTTAAATTGAGAAAACTCAATAAAAATTTTACAAATAAATTAACCCTGTAAAAACAGTTTGTTCAGTGAACATTTGTCTCTCTATTCAACGGCAACCTTAAATATCCTTATGTGTGAAGACCTATTCCTATCAATATTACAAAGTTTATCAATAAAACCATGCATGTTTTCGCAAGCGCTGCTACTCACATATGCTCCAAAACAAATCTACGTAATCTAGCAATACCCTTAATTATGCACAGCCACAAGATATATTACAGAAGAAATGAATGAAAATCAAAGGCTAAGAAGAATGATGGCAAAACCATGAGATCAATAGCACAACTTTATCTAAGAAAAATAGAGGTCATGTTTAAAGCAAGGGGCCCTAGGATGACACTGATAGTTATATTAGTTATGGTCATTGAAGAATGTTTAATTTTGCATATGGAAACATACAGTTTTGTAAATCAATTCTTAGTTTAGTTCATATACTGTTTATTACAAAAATGAATTATGTGTAATAGTTTTTGAGTTACATTCATGTTCTTATATTGCGAATAAAATAAGCAAGTTAATCTAATGCAGGCACAGTAAAAGATCAGTGTCATTTTAATACATATATCTGAACATCCACATCAGTCAATTGTATAAACGATGGCTCTTTTTTTGCCTATTATATAAACGGTTACTAATAATAATGTGTATTATTTATGAATCTGTTTAGAGGAGAATACTGAACTGAATTTTTGTGATTTACGCAACCGTAACGTTGCTATGGAGGTGATATGACCAAATATCATAATGCTAAAAAATAAACTCAAAATTTTAAGCGTTTGATGCTCCTCGCCAATGAATATTTTGGGTGTTTCCTTAATATGGGACGATATTGCGTTTTGGGTATTTTTAGCCTACTTTGAACATGTACAATCGTACTTTCAAATCATTTAAGGTCTGAATGGAGGAATCCCTTCAAGAACTCCCCTAGCAACGCCTTTCCCAGCTAAAATAAAAATGTAAATCTGAGTCGAGTTATGTAACGTTTGTTTGGTGCTTAGTTTGTTTTATCTACTTTTGCCTATTTCTCGAAGAACATTTTTTTCATGTTTCTATAAATTTATAATCACAATTTTCAACAGAATTTCTATGAAATTTTGTCCACATATTATAGAGGACTATATCTAAAAATCTAGTTCAAGAAATCTAGATATCATTTTTAATTGTTGAGTTAGTGAAAATTTGCATAAGTAATTAGGGGCCAAAATTGCCAGTTTTTCCAAAAATACAAAAATTTTCTGTTTTTTTACAAATATTTCAATTCTGCAACCCAGAGATTTTGTCTATGCGTGTCTATCAATATGTGAAAGTTTGATGAAAACTAGGAAAAACTAGGGACAAGTATGATTATAAAGAAATCTCTCTAGTTTGGCTTATATATATATATATATAATTCAATTGTATATACAAATTCTATGAATAAGTGTGTCTTCAATAACTTTTTAAACTTGGGCATTATCAGTTGAGATCTAAAGTGTGTTAGAAGCAAACTGAAAAAGTATGAGTCGAGTAAGAGAAAGCGAGTTTGCCAAAATTGTGTATATTATTGTTTCGTACTGTTGATGAGGGGAAGTCGAAATATGTCTACATAAAAATATTAATATTTGTTGATTTATTTTAATAATAATTAATTACAACGAGCTTTCTACTATATATATATATATATATATATATATATATATGTATATATATAAATATATACATATATATTTGTACAGTCGATATGCTACTTGGTCAGTGAACTTTGAACTCGATGTCAGCAAATTTTCTTTGATAATCAGTACGTTAAAGAGTGCAAATTCTAAAGTGTACTATTTCGGAGTTAATAAATAATGTAACATACGCCCATTAACAATAAGTTAGAATATCTACCTTTCCGCACTTTTCGCAAGCCATTTTGTCGATAGACTAAATTTGTAATGTTCGATAAGAAAGGTCAAACGCCTGGTATATTTATTTTTAAATTCTGTCTTACTAAACAAATTCGGAAGGCATTGTCTGTTAAATAACCAATATTATTCCCCATATGAGCGGACAAAGCTTATCAACAACACTGTTGTGACAACACAAAACAAGTGGGAACTCTCTTAGTTGCATTTTGATTGAATTAAACAAGCATAACTATTCCGGAATGCTTGACATTTCCTCGTGCAATTAATGTTAAAGGAGCTTCTTAGAAAATCCAAACAAAGTTCGTATTTACAAATGAGTTTAATATGGAGGAAATTAGGTTCAAACGAACTTACAACTTGTGTCCTTATAAAAATATTTTTTATAGGTTCACCAAGATAAACACGTTTCTACTTTAATGAATTATTAAGCCACAAAACTTTTAACAATTCTTGATTTTCATGATTCACGAGATACTTAAATATATAACCTCAAACCTTACATTTACTTTTTCACTGCATGTAAAATCGTATATGCAGCTTAAAAATTTAGCTTTTTTAATTCTGAGTCCATAATTTAGGATGTGCCTTTCTAAGTGTATTGCCATTCATCAATGCTCCTCTTGGGGTTGATAAAGCCTAGTTTTAGCCTACCTAATTTTCCTTAAAAAACAAACAATTTTAAAAATATGTACAGTATAATATAAATTCAATTCAATCCCACTGCTTAAAGTAGTAAATATTATTCCACTCCTAGTGATCTTCCATTGCATGCGGTGTAAAGAATCGTACAATTCATATTTCATATATATATAGTCAACTAAGTGCTTCATTAGCTATCCTTGACATAATATAACCTATTTTCGTATTCAATATAGTCAAGTATAACACCTGTACAATGAACAAATAAAAGAAAACCTAGATAGTAAATAACCTCCTTATAATAATTATTTTCTCTAATTGTGTGCATGTATACATAAGTAAAAATATATGTAGGTGCCTACATATCTTGTTATTATTTCAAATAATTTTTAATTAACGATGAAATACCTAAATCAGAGGCTGCCATAAGGCAATTCCAATGAGTTTTTCAACCGTATTATTAAGTCACAAGCTATAGGATAAAGAAAATTTACGTCCATTTGATGTTCAGTATTTATTATTCAATTTTGTAAACTCAACATTCAATAATTTAAAACATAAGTTTATTAGTCCAAATGACCTCTAGGTGCTAAATCGCATAGTTAGTCGCTGCTATAAAGTACAGGCTTTATGGTCATTAGAAGTTACACAAATATCCTTTTAATCAAAATCCTTCAAGAATTTGACCCCATAATCTGTATCAGCAATATGTAAATAACATGAATGGTCTTAAGTAGACACTAACATATAGGTTCATTCCATACACTTCTATCAACTTAATGCTCACGACCTGATTAAATGAAATGAACTTTTCCTGAATTAATTGTTGTTATCCAAATCATTTCCGGGGAGTGGCTACATTTGATTACACGTATAAAATATTTTCAGAAAGCGGTGAGAAATTTTATTGTAAATTCTTAGCTACACTCCCACACAAGATAATATTGTAGGATAATATTTCTAATCGGACACACCCCAACATATTCCATCAATAACGGTTTTGCGTCAATGCAATAAAAGAATTTGAATTATGTGGAGTGGTCGTATAACTTCAAAGAAGTGAATTTAGTGAAATTTATTCTTTATAGAATCCACCAGCAACACGTAGAGTTTGAATATAAATTCACACACATGTCAATTAATATTTAATAACTGAAAATTATTATAAAATAACTGGTTTGTAAATTAAGTGAAATTTTTAATAACTAACTCTGTTGGAAAGGAGACCTTTCTTCGTAGGCTGATTATCTAAAATCTATTCTAATAAATGAGAAATGCAATAAATGGCAAGACTCTCAATTCTGTATTTTAGATTTGTTAATGATCAAATTAACAATATAGCAAATCATGAATATTTTAAAGGAATATATATGTTGGAAAATTTTACATTTGAGGGTATGAACTGAGACAAAACTGGATTGCTTAATCATATAGCCATAAATCCAGATTATTGAAGGGAAATTGTGAAAGAGTAAATAAATTCAAAAATGATGGAATATCTTTAGTAGCTACAGATTAGAAGTGACTACTATTCTTTATCATAATAATCATTTTGCTAAAAACGTTTCTAAATTCTGATTAATGTTTTCTATTCAATACTAAAAGTATAAATAAGTGTAGATTCATTTGATACGAAATGGTACAGTGCAGCATTAAAACATTTCATTTAAATTCAGAATTAGCAGATGGAATTTTAAGCGAATTTCTGAAAGACTAGCTTTAGAATGCAATACAATTAATAAATTTAAGCCAACTCCTCATATTGGATGCGATGTCGACATATATAAACTAAACTACGTTTTACATATGATTCACAATAAAACTCTAGAGCCTTTCGAATAACGTATTTAATGCGATACAAATCTTAAAAAAATATCTTCAGCAATTGTTATTTACTATACCGCTAAAGACTTTTTATTCTACGTGATTGCTATATTGAGTAGCCCAAAATGTTTCTGAAGTTTTGTAAAATTATGATGAAAACACGTTACAAATTTCACTACAACATTAACAATGATATTAATAGGCTGAGTTCGTAAATACTAGAACTTCAAGTTTCCAAACGCGCTCTGTCGATAGATGTCAAATTTCTACTTTTTAAGGACTAAAGTTTTTTTTTAAAATGACACACACTCTTATTAAATAAATGCATTTGTAAAAATGTTATTAGAATGTTAGCAAATCTGCATATGATTAAATGCATGGCTATAAAGGATCTTGTTGAATATTTAGATCTCTGAATTCATTTATTAAATTTACATATATTACTAGGTATTTCGCAACTAGCTGCTATATTGCAAATCGGTTTATCTGCGATTCGTTGTAATGTGTGAAAAATCTCATATATTCAAAATGAATTATCCAAGTATAGTTTAATTTTTAGGCTTTAATGAGGAAATACTGTCAATATAAGCATGAATATTAGCTTAAATCCTTCCAAACATCATGTTTAAATTATATTATTATTCGATTGGATATGAAGTCTATAAATATTCACGTATGTCGAGAGTCTGAACTTATCAAAGAATAGAAGATGGTTTCTTCTTTCATTTTCGATTTTATATCGCGCTCGGTCGGCACCACGACGTCTGACTTTGTACACAGTGGCCCTGAGTGAAATATTTGCTCCCAAGAGCTTCATGCTGAATTAGGCACATTAGGCATAGAGAAAATTTGAAAGCGTTTTATCGAAAAACACTTAAGGCTTTGACATAATTCAGGGACAATTTTATCACAAATTCTCACCCTAACAGGGAGCAAATTTCTTGATAGGCTTGGAAAAAATTTCTTGAGAATATGGGCAAAATCAATTGTATGTTAATAGATATAATATGCAGCTTAGAGTTAAAAATCGCATAGCGCATACATGGTATTTCATTCAATTGACCCTGTAATATCTCTTGAAAAATTTAGGTTAAATTTCGTCAATATTGAATTTTGGGCAAAAAATTTACGTGAGATATGTGCTGACATCATGAATAATGCGGAAATAATTTCAAAATTAAAGCGGTTTCTAAACACATTTATGAAAATTACTAAAATTATAATGAATAAAATTCATATCGATTTAAATCGAATTAATAATGGACGTTCTAATAGAATATCATGGGTTTAGATGATTAATTTTCAATTTCATTTATATTATGCGATTATGTCAGCAAATTGATAAAATTTTTTACGAACATAAGAACTAGAAACTAGAAACCAATGCACAAACATATGTGACACTGCACATAGAAAAATTTATTTCTGTCACAGTATTCAAATACATTGTCCACAGTTTCATATAATTATTAAGTAGATTTTGAAATACTAATTACAAATTGCAATGTTCTTTGTAGTTAGAATACAGGTTTGTATAATCGGATCTTATCATTTAGAGTCAAACACGTAAATCTATAAATATATATTGTTCCATCTTTTAGCAGAGAATGGTGCAAATCAATTTTGAATATAACTATGGCTGGGGTTTTTTTATGAAGTGATATACAAGGGGTCTAATATTCGCTGAAAAAAGGACATAAAATATCATATTCTTGTTTTAGAAAACTTACTGATTCATGTTTAGGAATGGAACTTAATCCTAAACAGCTTCGTTTCCCAAGCCTATTAGGAAATTTGGAAGTCATGAAACATGGATACATCTATTTGAAAATTATTCCAGTGATTGAAAAATTTTGATCGAATTTTTGACCTGAGCTAACTTTTGCAAAATGTTGGGCTGGCCTACGTGAATTTTTTACAATAACAAGAATGAAACAGGTTTGACAAAATTGTCCCATCACATTGGGAATGAAATTAACATGTGATTTTCAGTATTTTATTGTAATTTGTATTGCTTACAAAAATGAATAAAATAATTGATTGTTAATAAATTGAATGCCGCTGTTTTTGCGCCAACAATTTAAATTTAAACTGCATCTATTATGCTGATTTTTGAATTCTACATTGTTACAATTTCTGCAAAATTGTAGTTACTTATTGTTGCTGCTTAAAAATTATTAGGCCTAGACGAAGCCATCATGCAAAAGTGTTTTATAGCCAATCACGCAATACTCATAGACGAAATTAGCATTCTGTAAAATGACAGTTTTGGCGTAACTATTAATTTGTTTTTTGGCGATATAGAAAATGCCAATTGGTCAAAAAGCATGGCAGACTTTATTTCAGTGAACTTAAAATCCGTAATTAATATTTGAGAGTTGAACACGCTATTGATAAGTGCTGAGTCAATCAGATCATGAGACGCAATACTTACGATTGTAATAATATGGATTAATCATTGTTGTTCATTCGTCGTCTGCTTCGGAAATATATGAAAGAAGCATTCTCCAGACCTTCTGAAACTAACTTCAAAGGATGCCAACGACGGGGTGAGCATAAGAAAATCAGCATGCCGGCATGGACTCTGTCATATCATCTTGAGAAGAAATTGCCAAAGCAAACCTGGAAGACCAGCGGCATTGCACGCAATAATAGAGAAGGTAATTGATGAAGTCGTGAAGCAGATGGTGACCTGGGGATTTGGATTTAGTGAATTTATAGTTCATCTTTTGGTTAAGAATTACCTTGACTGAATGGATAGAACTGCTGAGTGGCTTCATAACAACCTTCCGGGAAAAATTGGATTTATGCATTTATGAGAAGAAATTCCTTAGTTAATATATCAGCTATCAGAATCAAGAGATCAGGGTCCTCAGATAGCGACAATCACGTGTGACAATATTTTCAAAATCTTCCAGAACAAGACTGTTTTGATCCAGCCAATGTTTGCAACTACCTATGTCTTTACAGACAATTCAGGCTCAAAAAAGGTTATTGCCGCTCGTGAAACAAGAAGAGTTGAAATTCTTAATGAAAATTCACAAAATGCAATATGTCACTGATGGTGTGTGGGAATGTTGTAGGCCGAAATTTTGTTTCCTTATGTTGTATATCGGGCCAAGAACTGTACGAAGGATATACTGAAAAGCTCCAAGCGACAATTTATTGGCTTGTACGAAACGAGGTTGGTTTGAAAACCAGCTTCTCAAAATGGTGAAACGCTCCCAATGATGCAAGTTGTTGATTGGAGATCAATTGATTTCACATAAGTCCTACAGTTTGACTCATCAGCATGAACTCCTTATTATTACTTTGCTAGTGAATAGCACTAATTTTGTTCAAGCTCTTAATGTCGTTTTCTTTAGTTTCAAGATTAAAGAGTGTACAAATGCAATCAGACAATATGAAAAAATCTCGACTACCTGGACTCCGTATTTGTGGGATGTTTCTCGAAATCTTGAAGAACTCTTGGAACGAATTCCAGGTACCTCCTCATCATCCTAATAAATTCAAATTCACAGAGAGCTCGATAACATTTTGTACGTCCTACTAACTGAGCGACGTTGTCAATCTAACGAGTCTGACAACAGCGATGTTCCAGTAGGAAATGAAAATGAGGATGTTTAGTGGATTTTGTTGAATTCACTAGACTTGAATGGGTTCAGTGTTTACATTGCAGAAGATGATTTTGTGGCGTGTGCAACGAAGAGACTGAAGCTCCTTATTTTACATGTATCAATTGTTAATTTGGTCGAGATATTTGAACAAACATAATCACTTGTTCTGTAGATCAGTGCATAAAATGTGTAATTTTAAAATGTAAATTATTATATTAATAGGTAACCCTTTTTACTTTTTTAAGGAAGATCTAACTTTTTAAATCATAGAGCTGTAAATGTGAATTTTTGAGACACATGCTTCATCATGCCTGTGCATAATGATAATACTGATGTTCATAGAGTTGAAACTGGATAATAATAAAAAAACTCAAAAAGCGTTAATTGTTCCCTCATTTTACAGTACATCTCCAGTACTCATGCTAACTGTTGTTTGTTCATAATATGGTCATACCAACACTCAGTTAGATGAGCAACAGAAGTTGAATTTAGTTTTCCTGAATATAAGTTTCATGTAATTTGCCTGCTTTCAAATTTTTATTAGCAATTCTTTAAAGTATCGTGTGTTATCCAATAAACTTCGTGTATTTACATTCATCTAAGATTATGAAAATATCATGTACATTATACAAATGTTAAGTATTTTTCTGAATATCATTTATTGAAATCTTGAATAATGGCTAACCTCAAGAAAACTTAACGAATTCAAAAGGATTTCAAAAGAACATTTTGATTATGTTTGTAATATTATTTTTATTGTTTTTAGGATAATTTCTATGAATAAGTGTATATTTGTATATTAATAAAAAACAACATGTACTCAGTTATATGAAATTAGAGGGAAATTGAAATTTCCCAAATTAATGATTGCAACTAAGTATGTTATTCTCTTTGTTTTAATAAATTACTGCATACCAAGGAAAGTCTTGTATACTAAGGTACACATCTTACTGGAAGCAAGAGAATGTAATTCCAAAGAAGCTTGTCTGTTTGCACATTCTAGGATATCTATTAATTGTTATTGCCCAGATGAAAATGTATGTACGTCTAGCAAACTAACTTTAAACGCTTACTGCCAAGAAAGAGCAGAAAACTATGTCTACAAATACGTTCATATAGGCTAAGACATTCACTAAAGCACAGATTTATGCAAGTTCAACAGTTAATTATATCCTTCCAATTAACATATTTTGCTGCTACGTTAATGTTCCTAATTAAAAATTATATTTGTTATTTTAATTAATATGGTTTATTTAATAAGACCCATAGCTTCTAAAAATCATCAAGCATTTTTTAATGCAGAAGATATTTATTAAATAAAATTTACACAATTTTTTACAAAGTTAGTTTAAGAAAGATAATAATAGCTTTTCTAAAAACTTGTAGTGAAGAACAGATTCTTGATTGCATTGGGAACTTATTCTAAAGTGGTCCAGTAATTGGTCCATATTTTGTACAAAGATTGCTAAATATAGCATACATTTATTTTATAGTATCAATATTTGCCTTTAATATATATTGATGTGTTTGTAGCCATTGAAATTTCTATATATACTAAGATTTTATAATGAATACGTATATGCACAGGCAGCTAATGTAGTTCAAAAAGTATACACTGTTTTCTTTCTGAAGTTACTCACAAAAAACTTTTTTATGCAATCAAATTATTGCACTCTTCTCAGCTTAGCTAAAAGCCGTTTTGGTAACTCATAATATTAACTGCCACAGTAATCAAGCCCTAAGAGTACTAATGATTTTAATAATTTGTGGTATAGATTTTTATCTGCTCCTGTTCTAGTTGATCATATGGTTCTAATGTGATAGTTACTTGTTTGCATATGTTATAAACATATATCCATGCATTTCATCTATTTTACTTGTGAAAGTATGAATGCATGATTATGATAAACAACAAATTACAGGAAATTTCTTTGAAGGAACAACAACTCTTTAGAAAGTTATTGACAATGGTTTACTAAAAGATCATTGGTTTGGTAAGAACAATAT
>CABFPE010000052.1:1592216-1607097 GCA_900660155.1 Hofstenia miamia | reverse complement strand
GGGGGGGGGGGGGGGGGTAGAAAATTGGAGATGTCTTTCAATGCGCGTAGTGTTTTTAGCAAGATATCTAATATTGTGATTTATTAGTTCTCATTGTGTAATGTAATAGGTGCATACGCAAAATATCATCAGATTTGTACAAATGGTGATGAGTACGTTTTCACTATGAATTTTAAGCTATTTTACTTAAGGTGGCCGTTGTTTGCAGTATCGCGTTTGGAATTATGTGAAAATTGAGAAAAATTTTTTCAACTAAGGTTGAATTCCGATAGATTACGGTCATTTTTATACTCTACTGGTGTTCGTTTTCTCATTTGTCTACTAGTTTATCAAAAAATAAGCTCAATTTGAAGTATTACTATGCAAACAAAGAGAAAAGAAGCACTGCTTCGTTATCCGAACAGTCAGAATCGTCATTTTGATATTGTTAGAAGTCACATAATCTCAATTTATGAATAAAATCTTTTTATTAAATTGTATTTTGGGAAAAATCTCCAAATTTGGATTAGAAATCATCAATTACAGAATAAGAATCACTCAATGTTTACAGCAGTATTTCTCAAATTGCTGTTTCGGGCATTTCATTTAAATTGGAATTTAAATATTTCAGAAACTAATCATACAATCAAATGAAATTTATAGAGGCTGCTAGGAAAATTCTGAGTGCAAAATAAGAAGTTTTGGCTATTTTACTCCACTACTTTAGAGACATTACCCACGATACCACTCAAATTTATTGAGGATCTCGATATACACCCTGTTTTTTTCATATTCGTATTTATTACTGTTTGATGAATATATACAGAAAGTTTTGAATCAATTGGATGGTTAGTTCATAAAATATTTGAATTCTTAATGTGTTCTATCTTTTTTCAACATAGCGGAAGATACCATAGCAACCGGGACCTAGTTTTTTTAAATTTATCGTTTTACTCAATGTATCCAATGTATATCAACATATATACCAAAAAATTCACACTGTCCCTTCTATACAGTTGAAAAAATCTAATAATCTTAACTACCTGCTTAAAAAATTATCATAAGAATGAATAAATTTAATTTTTATCCATTATTCTCATCTACAATAATCCATGGGCATTCGTAAAATTTATGTTCTGATCCACCTCTAGTGGATATCCATGGATCGGATCGATCCACAAATATTTAGTACAACAAAATGTTTTTCTAAGCAAAAATTCAGTTACTGGCAGTGGCAGCGGAACAAATTTTGATTAAGGAGGGGACAATGTACATTTATTTCGTAACATACTAACTAATTAAGAAGACTTTTACTGATTAAATTTTAAAATATAGGTAAGTTTTTACTGAAATTTCAATTTTATGGGGTGGGGTGGGTAGCTGCCTCCTCTGCCTACCACTTGCGCGGCCTCCTGTTACCGGTAATAGTTTCTTCAAACTTAAGTTAAAAATATTCTTCCTATTATGGGATCAGACATTCATTAAGGATTGAATTTGAGTGTTAACATTTACTAATAAAAATTCACATGTTATCAACATTTTATTGGCTTGGATGTCAAATTAAATAGTCTCGTGACTGGTTATTCAAATTGCTCTGTGAGGTGTTAATTGGACTTTTACAGCCTACCTCATTCGACTAAGTTCAGTTTAAAAATATGTGGACAAATATTTGAAAATTTACGTTTTCTGTGGGCCGTGCCAATTTTCATAAACTATATAGGCTGTGAGAAAAATAACGACCTGTTTCTATTTGTATCCATTTATTGAGCAAACCGTTTTCACATTTCAAGCAATTTCCTCCAAGGCCAATAAAAAATTTGGGAATCGTAAGATATTTACACATCCATTGGTGGACGTGCTAGAATGTAATCTTGAAAATTTGTAGTGAGGTGATTGAATATTTTAGAGTTTTATCAAATCAAACCACCCAATTTTTTTATGTACTTGATTTCAAGCAATTTAAAACATGCTTAATATTGTTGTATTGGAAAATATTTTACTGTATGAAATACATTTTATCCCTTTTTGCAATTCTAATGTTTATATATGTATATATGTAAAACATATAGGGAATACATCAAGGTTTATTTTTGTCTATACATTGGAGTATTCTTGTAGTTATTTCTGCAATTTAATAGGGCTAATTAATACAACAAGCTGAGTAGAAAAATGTAGTATCTGCCTCAACCTCAATTTATTTTTTAAAACCACCCAACCATTAATAGAAAGATGTGTTTTACTGTTCGAATGGAGAAGGATAGCAAGTGTTGACATCAGTTTTGAAATTGCGACATAATTTCAAAGTGTTGTTTAGTTAAACAATGCATTTAAGAATTTCTTTTAGATTGCTTTAAAATCTTAACGTTTTTCAACAAAAACAAACTAAACATTCTATTCATAACTAGAAAATAATAACTTTCTTTTGAACTCTGCATTAATTTTAAAATCAGCATAACAGAAATAAAATATTTCTTATCACTGATATGGTAAATATTGATTTCAAAATAGTTCAGGGTTAGAAAAGTTAGTAACCCTAATGGAACCGTAAGGGCTATGCCTAAATCGTCCTCCTCGCGATGGTTCCTGGATAACGCTAACACTCGGCAGGCGCGTCGGTATGCGGATGCCCGGACCCACATTAGACGTTACACCCAGGGTATAAGAAGGTGTCACCATGTGTACTTTGTACATTTGGAGGCGGTGGCGATCGAGAAGCCTGTCTGTCAGTTTTTCGGGTAGACAGACGGCGGCACAGTGGAAACACTATCAGTAAGACTGCTACCGGCACCAGTTTGGGTGCGTCTCATGGGGCAATCATACAGAAAGGTAACTCTCTGTCTCTGGCCTATGAGATAGGCCCTAAACCAGTGTTTGCTGTGCCTTCCTGTCGAAGCAGCTTTGCTGTGTCACAGGTAGCTATGATCCAACATTATTACGATCTATTAAGGAATCGAGTCGAGGCCTCTAATTAGTTGGAATGCTGTGCATTTTAGCGCCACCAGGTGCTCTCTAGAGTTGCCACCGTTAGTAGCCTTGGTTGGGCTGAAATTTATTAGTGTATATATATATATATATTTATATGTATATATATATATGTATACAATATATATATATATATATCGCTCTATATGTGCTTTCAATATTTATAGCTCGCTTTCTCTACACCTAATATTTATATTTCATTGAAAGTAATTTTTCCTTACTTCTCGTTTGTGTACAAAAAATATATTTTCACACGTATAATGTAAATGTTGTTTATTCCAGATATCTCTCTAGTTTGCAAATTTTTACATAATGAATTTTGAACTTTATAACAAAAATAATATTATCAAATCTGAAATCAATAAGACAGTTTAGATAGCAATAATTTCTTTAATTCTTTACTATTTAAACTCTCTAATCTGGATTAATTGATGTCTAAAATAATGTTAAGAGACTAGCAAATATTAAATTGTGTCATAGAATTGCCAATTATTTCTATTTAACAAGACTTTGTATCCAAACAAGGGAGGTTGAAAACATTTACAGGTGATCTGCCAAATCCGGGTTTCTAAAGTTTTTCACAGTTGCTGCAATCATCAGTTATTTGAAAATTTTTTAGTTTATTAATTAATATCAAGAATATAAATAGTTTAATAGGACTACTTAGCTTTAATTGCATTAGTTTTCAAATCTGCAGTTAGTTAATTTGTGCAATCCGAATAAGAAATTATGTGAGCTCAAGCATGTATCTCACGGTTCAAAAATAATAAAAATCGACTGAACTGTAATCTAATTCAGACAAAATCTTGATCCATAATGGTAATCATATTAATTGATCTATTCGTCGATAATACTACAATATAATTACGAAAATAGTGACAATTGCAATAATTCCCTTCAATTAGTTAATCACTTAAAATACTTATTTGAATATATTCATCAATTAGTTAATCACTTAAAATACTTATTTGAATATATTCATTATATATATATATATATATATACATATATACATATACATATATATTTAACATGTTGGTGTACTTACATTGTCAATAAGAGAAGCAAATCTAGAATTGGTTGAATTTCTTATTGCAAATATTCATAATTGATATATAAAAATAGCATCAATTGTAAAATACAAACACTAAACTACAAAATGAATGGTATAAAAATAATCATTTCACGATTTGCTCAAAATTAAGATAGCACCATACTTTTAATAATTTTAACTTCCATTGTTACATATAATGCTTTGTCAACAGTAATGTCTATGAATGAAAAAGCATAAAAGAAAATAATTAAATTTAATAAAAAACAATAAAAACTAAAATTATTTGAGAAGTAATTGACATGTCGGATAAAAACTCAATTGCAGTGTCTTCTGTTCGGAGTCGCCAAGCGTAATATTAGTTGAGGCGTCAAATAGGAAGACTGGAGTGAACTAATCCCCCCGCCTATCGGATACTTTGTTTCATTTATTCTAAGTAATAAATTGACTTACACGCTAATTAAGCTAGTCAAAATTTTATTATTGCAATTTTTTCAAAGAAAATACTAAAGTTTTACTGGAAATACACATTGAACAATTAGTTTTAATAAAATTTCAAAATTCCAAGATGTACTATCTCAGTGTCCCATAAGTGACACAGAAAATTAAAGCTTCTGACAGCAATGTTATTCTATTTCTGTGATATTTTGACTTAGAGGTATATGGCACAGCTTTATCTCCATTCAGAAAATGTAACTTAATTTTGTCAGTGTTAATAATCTCATTATCGTAATTAAAATAACTTATTATAAACCAAGTTAAAAAATTTTGGTATATAACTGTAGAAGTGTTAAAAAGTTTTGTAGTTTTTAATTAAAGTTTAACAAATTTTAATTTTTCCTTATTCGTATTCTGCCAAAATAGGGGCATACTTGTATAGAAATGTTTATGCGGACATATTTCTCAAAAATCTAAATATTACAAATTCAAATATATTAGATTTTATATGGAATTGTACAATCATACATGTATATCTAAGAATTTACTGTTTGAAGATTAATGCAAAGCCATCAATATGTTATGCATAGCAAGTTAGTTAAGATGAAGCAATTAAATTCTTAAAACTTCTTGAGTGAACAATATAGTCTACATTTTGATAATCTATTATTGGAAGGACTGAATGAATTTTAAGTAGATACTTAATTCACTGAAGAAGGGGAGATAAACTGTTAAATAACACACCACCCTCTACCTCTGGTGTTTGAATTAAATGAGTGACACCATTTTCTTTTTTCCTGATATCCACGTTGTGATTGACTTCACTTGATTCGTATGAGGCCATGTTTATGTGTACACTAAGACAATGATTTGAAGATAGACGCGAAAGATCTTTAATTTTTCTAAATACTTAAATGTTTACAAAAAATTGCATTTCCGTGCAAATAAACGAAGCAATTTTATAGGAAGATTATGTCTTAGTGATATTGTTATTGCATAGCCAAGCCATCAGCAGCATCGAACTGAAGTAGGAGGCAAGCTTTTTGAAAATGTAGGCAACTCAATTTATTTATTTATTTTTCATAAAAATAATTATTATATACTCAATTGTTACAATAAATTCTACGAAATTTCTACCGTAGTAATAAATAACAAATAGTTTTGTATTAAGCACTCCTTGTAAATAAACTGATTTTTTATCATCTCTAATATTCACTCCCTCGCTCTATTTTAAGTTATCAATTGTTGCTCAAAGAGAAAATTGCTTCATTTTAACTTTATTGCAAAAATATACCTTACAACAACCGTCGTATAAGATTTTGCTAAGCTAACCAATGAAAAGACTTTACAGATTGAGTGATTGCTTTAGTTAGTAATGAGTACATATCGAATTTAGCGAGATTAAAATTTTACTGGTTGCAGCCCTATTTGATGTTGGTCCCAGTTCCCTCTAACATCAATATCCTGGTAATATGATCACTTGTGGTCTCAATGCATGACTCAATGCTTTTGGTTTTCACTCTTTTTAAGATATTTAGTGCCAAGATCCTAGTCTATATTTAACGGTTATTTTAATGATTCCTAAAGAATGTAAATGATTGACACAAAATGAAATGCGTTCCAAATGAGAAGTTATTGTTGCAAATGTTACTATACTACAATGTACTACAAGCTAATAATTTTAAAATAATTGAGTTCACTTATGGCCTTTACGAGACAAATCCTAAGTACGCATCTGTAAACTAGAGATTGTTTGCTTTGTTACTGGAACAATTTATTGTACCAGTCGGCTCTACCATGTTGTTGTTTATAAACACTCATTAGAAATGAATTAAAGTAGCAGTTAATTGATTACAAAGTCATATAAATGCGTCTGCACTGTATAATAAATATTCGAAATAGTGTGTCATTCTAACTGCATTGTCAATATTTAATATATACGAATCAGGTAATGTAAATTATGACTCTTATGAACTCTCCATCGCCCCCCCTTTTTACCCTCACATAATTATTCCTACATTGTCTATGGAAAATGAAGGATGTTCAAATTTTGTAGACAACTTCAAATTGTTGTAGGTGAGTTTTTCAAGAAAAATTGCTTTCTGCAAAAATTGTTACTTGCAACTAAGACACCAGGCCGCCAATTCAGGCATTTTTTGACAGGTTAACAGGGGTACCCGGTCAATTTTTCCCCATAGAGCTTCCAGGGCTGCAGGGTTATCGTTTCACGATTAATTAATAAGCAAGTGGAAGAAATAAACATGCACAAAGGGCCTTATCGTAATAAAATCAGGATCATTATTACGTAAGCACTGAAAGAAACAAATGACATATGTGCCTTAAATAGTTTTAATGGTTCCAAAAAATTTTTATAGTTATCTTCGTTTGTTTCAGTAATAGATCTCTAGGCATCCGGTTTTTTTTCCGAATCCGACTATGTGCTTTGCTAGTATTTTTACTTCATGAAATTTATTATAGTAGCTTTTTTATTCACATCCAAATTTATGATTAATATTACAACTTTGACTTCAAAATAAGTTTGTGTATTTATCATGAGGCGAAATATTCGAATGCTAGTGAAGACCAGCCTGATGTACTGCTTCATTTCAATCCTTATGTAAGCAAGTTGTTGCTAAAAAAACTTTGAAAGAAACATTCTAAAGAATTTCAAATCAAGAGAACGAGTATTGTATTTTAAAATTTTACCGTTTCTCGTTAGCTACCTCGTCAGATCCTTTTCTAGTGCTATGGCCTGAAGGGTCAGACATTATTACCCAGTTGCAACTGTGACTTCTTCAAACTTGGAAACCACAGTCAAGTATTCAAAGCCATGAAATCAAATTTAACGAATTTAAAACACCATTGTTTCTAGCAACTTACATTACTTGTTCCAGCCCCTATCCGCACCCACCCGTACTCCAGAATGAAATTTTCTTTGCTGCTAAATGGCTTACTTAAAATAGTTTATGTAAGCCATGGCTGCCACTAAACCATTTAAAAATTTTCAATAAAAATTCTAACACAATTAACGGATTTCTGAAAAAAATCTTATTCAAAATACACAATGTGAAGTGGTGAGCCACTTCCAAACCGAAAATGATTATTTGCCTGGTGCATCGCGGGTAGCATCCATATCCACACATCGCTAATGCGATCACTTTTTTGGACCCATGGGTGGGTGAGGGTAGGCTCAACCAGCTTGACATTTTGTGACTGCTACATTTGAGAGCAGGATTAGAAATGTTTTGTCTAGCACAACCCCAATGTAATTGAGTTTTCTCATTAATAGTGCAAAAACAATAATAAAATGCTTAAAATTACACGGCATAGTGCACAAACAAATAACTACAATAATAAATCTTCGTAATCTTTCTGCTATTTACATATATTTAAACAGCCTAATACATGTTGTACGAAGCATTTCAAAATTCGACGGAAAGTCTTGTAGGCTATAACATGTAATTCGCCGATTCTAAAACTATATTCAAAATACAATTGAGATTTTCAAAAAAAACGGCTGAATTTTGGGGAAACTATTTTGGGATAACCTTACAAGCTTAAACTTTTAATTAGCGCACATTTAATGAATTGAATGTCTTTTACGAAGCTGCATGAAAAGCAATTCTGTTGAATTATTTTATTGACAGTTGGAGTTCTGTCACTCAAAGTAAATTAAATATTAATAGCGTATCTGTACTTTCAAATCGAATGGTATAAGTATGCATGATACATAATATCTCTGATAATTATCTTAGTGATACAATATTGATTGTCATAAGCAGATGTCCATATGCAACTGCAGTAAAATTCCGATTTGAATTACTGTCTGGCTTGACCTACATGCCAGCAATGAAATATTGTTATTTTATAATATCTTAAACTAAGCTGCATTAAACGATAAATTATAAAATTAACACATTCTAGAACGAATTGCTTATAATTTTGTCAATACCTAATTTGGAAGAAAACTGTTGTCTTAAGGCTATTGGCCTTACCAAACTAAAATTTATGAAACTTGAGTTAATTTCAATAAAATTCTTTCGATACTGAAAAATTCACAAAAACTTATGACAAACATAAAAAGAACTTTCTCTTTTTAATTTTTTAAGAAATTTACAAATGTTTGTTTATATAAAAATGCTTCTTAAATTTGTTTTTAATAAAAGTTCAATAGTCTTTAGTTCATAGTAATAAACACTAAATTTTCATGAGCCTGTGACTCTATCGCACACGTGTATCGTTTGTTTAAAACGTCAGCAATGTTTCATTTGCATAAAATCCTAATTATAGTTTGTCTAAGCGATTCCTTGAGGTATATATCTGTCTGTGAGTAATTACCTAGATTTATTCCCATTTAAAAATTTCCTTGTTTTGAGTTACATAGGAAATTCATTAGCAATGAAAAAGAAATACCGCCAAACCCATAGTTAAGTAGTTTTATCAAATTAAGGCTACTTCATGTTTTCAAATATGTTCATTATTATTTATTCAGTAAGTGTAATAATATAATAAATAGTAATAACTTACAAAAAATATTCAACTTGTTATAAAAAGATTGAAACAACCAGTGATAAGTAAAGGGAGACATGTGCTTCATTGTTTGGCAGACTTCCATTAAACTTTTTGAAAATCGACAAGTTAGTCAAATCAAACCGACGTATTTTTCATTTATTTTTTGAAAATAAATATTGCATAGATAGCTTAACTCGGAATTTAGCGCCAAAAACTTTGAAAAATTTTTTTTAATTATATATGAACATTCAAAAAGACTGTTTAGTGTTACAAAGGATTTTTAGTAATTTTACTTGGATCAAACAAACACTGAGATTTCATATGTAGTTTTTATACATACAAAGTAAAACTTTTTGCAAAGCTAATTTTCCACATGTTATAATTCATTTTTACTAAACTTAGATAAAGCATTTATCCTTTAACATGCATATGGAACATGGTTTTCTCATATAATCAATGCAATCAAATAATTGTGTAATTAGATTATCAATATATATATATAGGGTGGCACAAGCAATCCGCCGGATTTTAAACTTTGATTACTCCTCAAGTATTCATCCGATAGTTATGAAATTTTGACTCATGCTAGTTTGGAGTATAGGATTTCTGATGATTATACATGTTGTACTCAGAATTCTCAGAAAACTCTGATTCTATTCACCGAATGAGATGTAGTAAAACTGACATACCAACAATGTATCTTAACGTGTAAAATTTAGTGATAAACTTTTCCTTTTATGTCCTCCAAGTCCTTATCAATAACTACCAAAACGAATTAAGGTAAATGTCATACATTTACTAAATGAGAAACAAGAAAGAAGTGTTAGTAGTAATCGAACTTCAACGTGTTCTCCTCCATTCTCGATAACGGATTCGAGTCGCTTTTGGTAGGCCAGCGCAGTTTCTCGAAACATCTCAGTTGTCATTTCTTGAAATGCTTGTATGGGTCTTGCATGGATATTGGCCGTGTATGATAAACCTTCGACATGACAAAATCCCACAAGAAAAAATCGCAAGGCGTCAGGTCAGGTGAACACAGTGGCCAGGGCATGTTAGGAGATCCACGTCCCATCCATCGGTTAGGCATTTTTTGCTCAGCCCCTCACGCACAGGAAGTCCCCAGTGTAGAGGTTCACCTTCTTGCATGAATATGATGCTCCTGCCTCTTCTGTCCGACTGCACTGCTGACCAGAATTCCTCCTGAAGCATCTTGAGATACCGATCCTTGTTGACGAAGACGTGAAAAAGAACAATCCGCACATGCCTAAATGGCTGATTTCCGCCCAGACGGTGGTGCATGGCGAGTGCATGGACTCTTGCTTGATAAAGTGAGAGTTCTAGTTGGCCCAATAACGACAATTGTGGTGATTCACACCACCATCTGGATGGAAGTGATCTTCATCGGACCAGATTAGTTCTACTAAATGGCTCGAGTTGGCTTGGATGCGCATAAGCTCCTGTTCTGCGAACTCCATTCGATTTTCCAGATCTTCGTCGGGTAATCGCTGCACCACCTGGACCGTATAAGGATGCTATCCATAGTCATGGAGGATGCGTTGGATAGTGCGCGACTTACTTGAAGAGTATTAGATGCACAACGGGTAGATGTGTTTAGGTCAATAGAATCAGAATTTTCTGACAATTATCAGTAGAACAGTGATAATCATCATCATAAATCCTATAATCAAAACTAGTATGAGTCGAAATTTCATGACGATCAGATGAATATTTGGGGACTAATCAAAGTTTAAAATTCGTCGGGTTACGTGCGCCACCCTATATATATATATATATATATATATATATATGTATTTATATAACTTCAGTTATTCAGATATTATATTTTAATCGAATGCAATTTTTAAACTAACTGTAAAACTATAAAATTATACAAATTATAAATTGCTTAGCTAGAAGAAGGCCTTAAAATTCTATAAATGTCATTAGAATCATATGTAATTGATGTATGCGGAATGTTTCCATACAGATCACTGACAGTTAAAGAATTTTTTGTTAATTTTTCTAAGTAATCCAAGTGCTGCAATTTGTCTGAAATCGGAATGTTCACAATTTTTAAAGCATCGGCTTTAAGTTGAAGATCATTTGTAGTCAAATTTATAAAAATAAAATTCAGAGGATAAAACACTTTGCTTTTTCTTTTAATTGAATTCAACCTTCTAATCGAATCACTTGGAGAAGTAGTTAATTCATCTGGCATAAGGGTCAGTTCTGGGACAAATGCCCACTTCTTAAAGCACTTTGAAAATAAATTTATATCTTTAACAACTGTAGTTTTGTATGAGAGCTTCATTTTGAAGAAAGATTCATACCGCTTTACTATTGAAGATGCAATACCTTTATCAGTTAAAATGATCACTCTACCATTTAAATGTCTCAATAGCAAATTTGCAACCTTATTGCCTTCCAGATTTTTGTGAATCAATTTAATCATTTCATAGCCAGATAAACCGTGATTAACCATCACAATGAGGAAGATAGCAATGAGCCTTTGTATAACACAGTTGTTGATGTGATGAAAAGATTGTATATAGCATTGTTGCCATGATTCTGAACTGGACAAAGCTTGAATAATAAATATTAACGCCTTAAAATCGTTTTTTATCTTACTGTGAGAACCAGAATTTAAAAGTTTTAAGGAGTTTTCCAAAAGTGAGTGTTTTTTAACATCATCTGCGGACATTCCAGCAAACAGAAAATCACAAAAAGCTTGATCACAATCGCCAATCTGCTGTTCTCTCAAATTCCTCTGCAAAAGTGATACGTCAACTGCTGAAAATTCATTAGATTTTGATATATAGTTTACATATTGATGGAGGATTTGAATTTTGAGATTCTCAACTGTGTAGTAATTTGCTTCATTGACTAACAAATTGAGCGCTTTTTGTATGGACTTCTGCGCGGCACCAATATTTTTATCATGCAAAAAGCAAAAACCTGCTTTGTAATAGTTCTCCTTCTTTTGCTTTGTGGAAGAAAATTTGTATTGGGCTAAAGACAAGTACTTCCTGGCGGCTAAATCATATCGTTTATTCACAAAGTCCGCTGCGGGATTCTTGTATAAGCTGTAAACCACGTACATCGAAATCACAATTTGCAAGAATTGGATTAATATCAAATGTTAGCCGATGAACGATAGCATGTAAATTCATGCACAACAAATAATGTGTACAAGATGTATTCGTTACCTTATTGAGAAATCTGTAGAAATAATAATGATTAAATTGAATTAGAGATATTTAAGCAATTAATTACACAAAAATAATTTCTAACAATGTTGATTAACAGTTAATTTTTAGTAATTATCAAATAATACTAATGTCGTTACAAGCCAATTTCATTACATATTATACAATAGTTTATTTGAATATATTTAATAATCGTCTAAATACAGTAAATAGTTGGAAAAAAATAAACAAAATGTGAGGATAAAGTAAAGATATTTTAAATATAAACAATTTAAATAATGGATTGAGCGAAAAGATGAACAATATACCAAACGATATCTGCTTTAAAGTTCGATAGACATTGACAAATATTTATAATGATATACTTCAAGCGATTTTTTAAAAACGTATATCGTATCAAATAAGCTAATTTGTGATGAAACCTAACATAATTGGACAAAGGAACAAACTGTATGGAAAAATTCAAGAAATATTTATTTCGTTACTGTTATATCTTCAAATAATCATTTATTTGATAAATACAAATCCTTAATACCAACAGAATAAAAGAAAATGAATTTAAAAAAGAGCTATATCATACAATCCAATTAAGTTTACTAAAAAAATAAAATCTAAGTTTTTAGGTGAAAAGATTGAGGAAGAATGTCAATTTCAAATATGATTGAAATTTTAATAGTAAAGCATGCCAGGAATAAATTTATTGCATGATCACGATGAAAACAGGGCTTTGAGAATCTAGCCATGTTTAATTCTATAAAATGTTAGTTCATGAGTTAATGCACTTTTAATTCACAATTTCTAATAAAATACTTGATAAATGAATATTCCGTTACAGACTTACATGGATTTTTAAAAATATTTAAATTTTCGAGCAATGACCTATAGGTTTATTATGTCAATTAATCAAAACAAGCCCACTGCTAGAAAATAATCTTCTAACAATAGTGACCCTGCCAGGCTTGTCCGGTGAGGTGGGGATTCACAACAACCTCATGAAGTGGGGCGGAGTGGAGATGAAATCTTGACCTATGGGATTCATGGATTTTCATGGGGTTAATACTGGAACACTAAGCTCAATTACAGGGTGGTTTTATTGTGTTTCAAATCCAAAGAAGTTGACTCAGTATCTTTTTTATATTTGCGATCATAGCCAATGACACACGCTTCAAAACTTCAAGAGTGAAATTATTATTACTGCTTTTTTCATCTCATAAAATTCCTCTACATCAAACTGTCTAAGATAAAAAGCTTGTCAAAGTCGTTTTTCAAAATTCTGATTTCCTAAATGAACAATCAGATTGGTTCTTCAACAGAATGAAAAAGAAGGTGGTTAGAAATGAATTTGAGAGGCACTTTGAAATTTAAAGTGTTGGCAACTTGGCAATTTATCTGGAGACAGCGATCTTGAATAACATTTTTATGAAATTGTTTTACTTATTATATCAGAAATATATTCTATCTTTAAATTATATATATATAGTTCAGGTCAAAACTAATGAGACTGAGAAAAATAAAATTTGTGACTCAGATATACATAACAAAGAGGTAAATGTGATATCAAACTAAAGCTAAGTTTATCGCCGATGGTTCCCCGCTGGCTGTTCACCAATAAATTTCCCCGCTGTTCGGAGCACGTCTTTATCCGCTTTGAGGAGTTACCCAGTCCTGTTGAAGGATCCAGGCAATTGGATATAAATAATCAGAATATGTAAGTAATTGTTCTACAATTTTGCAATACTTTTGGCTGTTAATGGACCCGGGGCCGATATATATATATATATATATATATATAATTTAACTGGGTAAACATTCCGTTTTCAATAATAAGTGAAAAATAGTACAAAAATAGGTGATTTGGACAACAGTAGTAAAAAAATGCTTAAAAATCCGTCACCTGTACATTCCAAATCCCATTTCGTTAGCGCAACCANATACTTTTGGCTGTTAATGGACCCGGGGCCGTCAATAATACACATATAGAAACCACGATAAGATAATGCTCCCCAAACCATAAGTTTTGGTGAACATTTTGGCGTCTTTTTAAAGGGCTTTTTGCCTCGTTTTGAGTACCAAAGTTGCACGGATACCGGTGAAGCTGGAACAAGGACTCGTCCGTGAGAAAAACATCTTGAAAATGGTAGTCGATCAATTCCTTATAAAACGTTAGTCTTTTTTGTTCTTGTAGCGGAGAAATCGCGGGAACTTTCTTGGTCAAGTTTCTCTGGATGGTGCTCGTGCTAACAGTCTTGCCTGTTTTTGCGCTAAGCCGATGAGTAATTTTTTTCGCCGAGAGAGTTGGTTGTTTCAGCGCTATGCCTGTCAAAACCCTTCGATCCTTACCGCCTAATTTCCTAGGTCGGCCACCTCCAGGCTGTAGCGAGCGACACTCCTGATGAAAGCACGGAATTTTTCCTGTAGAATGTGCCATTCCCGACAATTCCAGTAACGTTTCGCTATCTGTAAGTTTTGCTTGAAAACTCCTTTTGGCAACGCACTATGACAATTGTGATCTTAATTGGCTGGCAGGTTGATTGCATTTTGAACGTGAAAGTTAAACAGGTGTCACGATCGGTATGTCTGCTGCATTTCTTGTTTTGACAGCATTTTCCTACGATGAACACGTTTTGCGTAAAACGGAAATCTATAACGGGCACCACTTTGCCCAAGAGTCTCATTAGTTTTGACCTCAGCTATATATATATATATATATATA
>CABFPE010000052.1:1577946-1591985 GCA_900660155.1 Hofstenia miamia | reverse complement strand
TATATATATATATATAATTTAACTGGGTAAACATTCCGTTTTCAATAATAAGTGAAAAATAGTACAAAAATAGGTGATTTGGACAACAGTAGTAAAAAAATGCTTAAAAATCCGTCACCTGTACATTCCAAATCCCATTTCGTTAGCGCAACCAAAGGATATATTTATATGATTGTACATTACTATAACTAATGTTTCCAATACGTATGTTTTGATAGACATATATTCAGTCATTTTGAATATATGACATATCTTTTAGATGAGTAACAATGTAAGAATTAAATGTATAATAAAGTTGTCGGATTTTGTACAATTGCAACATGTCTCATTCTGATGGATATTAAAATTTATTTCTAAACATTCTACAAGAAATAAATTTATGAATAGTAAAAAATCTTTAATTTCATATAAATATAACTTTATACGAGTATATACTTACAAAATTTTTCTTTTTCTTTGAATGATTCTTCTCCAAAGGCAAATACTGACAAGAAGGACGGCAATAAGAAGGAATGACATTGAAATTACAAAAACTTGTGTTGGAGGAAGTTGATTTGAAATTTTACTGATGGGCGAGTGAATTTCCATAGCTGGCTTCTGCTGCATAGCTGTGGAAGTGTTCTAAATGACAGACACTTACATCTAGTAATGCTAAGAAATAGTCAATTTATTAATTAATAAAGAAAGAGTTATTATATCTACGTGCATCGGTCTCATAATAAATTATTGTTTCGTTTAATTAGCTTTTTGCAAAACTTCGTTGGTTGGATTTTATTTAATTACACTAATTTATAAAATTGTAATTATAATATAATAATTAAATAATCTTCTAATAAATTACAATAAGTCTTTCGTTCGCAGTTATATTTTTATTAACCCTGCTTACCACACGTTGTTTTTATTGAACTCAGGAGGAGAAGGTTGGTCCAGCCTTCTTAACAAAAATTTTTCTACCAACTATATTTTCATGAAACGTTGCTAAAGCAATCCTTTCTCTACAAAATGGTGATTTAGTGAAGTTTTGAATATTTTCAACAAATTTTCTGAGTTGATGTTATATATTTATTTGAAGATGTTTATCTTGCAATAGAAATAACATGTCTAAATGGCGAACAAAAACCGGAATTTTATATAAAAGCACAACATGGCTTAATCAAAATTTTGAAAATGTTGTTGATGAAAGCCTTATAGCAAGAGAACGGGTGGGTAAAATTGCATAAGTATGTGTCGGAATACTTCTCATAGCATAAAAGTAAAATGCAGGAACTCACAAATATAAAATTTAGGAGGTCAGAATCAAACCGTATGGCAAATAGGGTTAAATAATATCTTACATAATAATGATGGACTGTGCACCCCATAGATATCATAGGGCGCTTTTTTGACATAAAAAATTTAAAAGTTTGACCCAAAATTTTTTACTTTTTTGACTTAAAAAATTGACGTTAAATTTGTTGGTTTTTGTAAAAATTCGTGTATTCTATGCTAAACATAATGACCTAGGTAGTAAGAAGCACCAATATTGAACTGCAAATTATCATTCGGAATTTTATTGTCTTAAGCATGATTTTTAACATTGAGAAGAACCTTTCCATGGAGAGCACTTGCTATTTTCAACAATACATATTCGTAAGATTTAATGAACCAATTGCACTGATTATTCATTAAGTCATGTAATATACAAATTTCAGTTCTCGGCGAATCATCCAAAATTGAGGTTGATTCAGACTCAAAGCATTTTACAAGTCTAATTCATTTCATAGTAATTTGTGGAGTTTACTAAATTTTGCATTATTGCCTTATTGATAGGACAGCAAAATATTAAAAGAGTAACTAAATGCTTGATCTAAATTATCTCTATTTGAATAGTTAAAAATTGTGCATTGATATTTTCCCATGTTTTTGTAACCAAAAAATTTATATTTTTAAAAGTTATAAATGAATTGGAAATGAGGGTCAAGGTTTATAGGTAGAGGTTTTCTTCTAATTAAACTTTTGGCTAGAATTTTAATGCAAAACTAATAAATTTCATCAAATCCTTTGCTATTAAATGAAAGTCATTCATAAATTGTTTCTCTTCCAAAAAATTTGACATAAAAATTTGACCATAAAGAAAATTTAAAATTTTTTTTATCTAATTCCAAATGATGGAAAATTTTTATTATATTTTGATTCCAAAATTTTTAAAATATGCATGCATATGTATTAAAACTATCAAATGTTTAAATATTTAGACAAAATTGACTTTTATTTCAATTTTGACTTTTTTTACTTTTGTTTGCTCTATATATCAATAATGAATTAAAGTAAAGTTTGTAAGGTACTTTTAACACTAAAACTAGAGAAGTTCGTCGAAATAAAGTTGCTTTCAGTAGATGTTGCTTTTATTCAATATATTTATTATCAATTGCATCAATTAGAAAGAATTCAATATAATTTTTCATCTAATAAATTTATTAAATCGGTTTTATTCTACAATAAAACTCTTTGAGTTAGCGCTGTGCCTTGGTTTATTGCAAATAAAATTGCAATTGAATCCGTTGGAACTATGTTTGATGTCATAGGAAGACGTCTTAAGCCTCCAACTTGGCATCTAGACGGACATCTTTTATATTTATTTCTGCATATATATATATATATATATAATTTATTACCATACATGGCCTTTAGGTGAACACACACTAACAAATAGAATATGTGACATGGAAGTAAAGCTATTGAGTTTTTACAATTGTCTTCAATTTGCAATATTAAAAGTGTTCTTAAATTGCATGCTTCAAAATTTCATTGTGATGCTTACGTGCCAACACATTGGCATCTGAGATTAAACCTCGCTATCTCATTATTGTTTGTCCAGGGCATTTTTTTGGCAAAAGTTAAGTATGGAGAAAAAAAGGAGGCGAGAAACATATTTGAGCGCACTCTGTAATTTGTCTGCAAGAGTTTTGCATTTTACAATTTTTTTTCAAGATCAAAGTGAATTCATTTAAATTTGTTTTGTTCAATAGCAAATTGAATTCTTCTGATAGCCAAGACATCTAAAAGTCGCTACTATTATATTTCCCAAAGTGTGATTTGAAAGTACAATTTCTATGTTCTTAGTATACCTATACGCAAGTAGCAAATTTATTTTAAGCTATATAATGTCATACTTTGGCTATTTTCAATTTCTAGGTAATATTTGAATACTTTATGTAATATTTAGCATTTACGTCATAATATTCAAATCGTTAAATAAATTTTAGATCAAATCTAGCACAATTATTGTCATCAATATTTTGGAAACTGATCGTAAGCAAAATTGCTCTTAATGTGAAAGTTTATATGAGAAGTTCCTCAAATTGTTTATGCAACAATAATGTACTGGCACTCGAAAAAATCCAATAATGTATTATTTATTATAGACAACTATTGTTTTAAGTACATGGACTGCTAATAAAAACCATTTTTGGAGGTTCATTGAAAGTATAGATCAAATCACCAAGTTTGACAATGAAGTTAGGCTATGACGCTGGCAAAGCTCTATGCAAGAATGTATTTAAAATATTTTCACCCAATAATTTTTCAAAATTTACAAAGACATATTTCTATTGCAGTACAACAAGGTCTTACGTTGTCCAGCAACACAATTTAATATTGAAAGCTGCTTCTAAACTAAATGCTTAATGTTCACTCCATACATGTCTGAAGGATACTTGTTTGTTTATTCAATATACAATCTATAATATGTACCACATCATATAATTTTTATGTAGGACAGGTTATTATTTTCCAACAATATCAGCAGCATTTAAATATTACCTTTAAATAAATCAAATATATGATCATATACATGATTCCTATAAACATATATATAAACATAACCGTTTGATTACATGATTTTCATACATATCAATCATATAAATATAAACAATATCTATCTATCTGTTTCTCAAAAAAACAATACACAAACAGAAGAATGAAATTGGTAATTTAAGCATCTAATTGGATAACACTTTTAGCCCTACTTCTGACTTTGTTACATATTAGAGGAAATACATAGATAGATCAAGGAACATGATTTCCCTCAATGCAATTCAACTGACAATAAGCCTGTTCATTGTATATAAACAACGTATCGAAAAGACGCAAGAGTAAAAAATCATATATGGCGATGAGAAGTCAACAAGAATCATATATATGAATCATAAGAGTCACATAAATATAAAAAAAATTAATTATATGATTTTCATAGAAATTGACGTATATATTCTGAAAAAGGGGGATTACTCTCCTTAGGTCATATTTGTCATTAAGTCATAAAGTTTATATTTGGATATTTTAGAGACATATTTCTGGATACTCTGCTGGTAGTTCAAACTAAATCCATTAATTCCCCTGTATTAAGGATTGCATAGCTATTAATGCTCAAATACAAAATTTGAATATTGCGCAATCTCTAAAAATTAGAAAAATCTCAATATCCGACATTTCTGCTGCCATATGCTTAACATAAATTAATCAGATTTAAGTTGACAACTTGCTTCATCATATTATTNATATATATATATATATAAATGCATCTTAAAATTGAACAAACCATACCATATTTCAGAAATTAAATTTTTAATGTCATAATTCTTTTTTAATAATACTAAATTCATATTGTAATATATTATAATGGTTAGAAAAGGAGTATTGGCAATTACATTTCCTTACTCAAAATTCAAATTACAATCTGCAACAAATCGTAGTTAACACCAGTTTGCCGGCGACATGATAGGATTATATTAGTGAAATTTTGGGAGAAACAAAATGGGAAAAATTCCCAAAACTTTTGAATATCATGCAAATGGCAGTCACTTTCATCACCAGTGACTCTTTTGTATACTCGCTTAAATACAGTAATTGCATGGCACTCAAACGTTATTGTTCATTAGCTTCACTTCAGAACTAAAAGCGGACAAACTGTAAATGGGTTGTACGGGTAAATTTTTATGTTTAACATTCCCGTTAAAGTTTTTCAAAGCAAGTATTAATTGAAGCTAGACATGCAAAATTCCTAACAAAATTATAAGAGTATATGGATTTTTAAAAAAAAATGGCAATCAAATTTTGCATTTTCAAATATTTGACATAATTAAGTCTTCAGTATCATATTTCATAAGAAATGTTTTTGAATTTATTAGTAATATATTTTCATTTATAATGTACTTCATAGCTACTGAAATTTAAGCAATAAAATTGAATTATAGCCTCAATACTTTTGCTCTACTTTAATAATGAATTGTTGTAGCAATGCTTGTAAAAATAAATGAATTTGATGGAATGCTTCCATCAAAAACTGTCACTTTGTGACATTCTTAGAGCCATATATTTCATAAAGCATTCATATTTTTGCATCATATGATTAAAATTTCCAGTAACTGATAAATTTGCAATCTTTCTATAAGTCTTCCAAACAAGGAATTGCTTCGTAGAATCAAAGATTTTTTAATGCTTAAAGAGGTGCAATCTCCGTACAGTTGTTCTACGTGGACTCGGAGTTAGTGGTGTGCGTCCGTAACCTCGATGAGTTATTATATTCAACATTATGTGTATTATAAATTTAACCTTAAACTGCTTATCGTGCATTTTAAAGTACGAACCGTTCTCCCACATCTACAGCAAATTTTCTCGAAGCCTACTAGCATTTAAGTTCTTTACACACCTATTGTTCATTTATATATAAAGTTTTAAGCTCATGGAAGCAACAAAGATGTGCAAAGTTATCCCAAACCCATTGAGGAAGCCGAGGGAACAGAGACAGGTCGCGCATTTAGAACGAAAAAGAAAAGAAGAGACTCTCCTCTGTCACGTGGTGTGTTCAGATTGAGCATAATGTTAATAGTTTTTGAGCTATAAACTCTTAAAGGGTCGAGATTAAACCTTGAGATTAAACTAATAAAAGGAAATATTTAGAAATCTTCCTTAAGTTAATTATTTCAATTATCGATGCCAAAAACAATGTTTTTGTTATTTGAAGCCATTAAAAAATTATTAAATTTAGATTTTGCCAAATAAGATTTTTTCAAAAGCATTAATTACACTGCGTGACAAGTCGGAAATTGTATTAGAATTGAGATTCCAAAAATCCTCAAATGAATGTTATAACTTCATATAGACAACTAATATTAATGTCAGCAGATATTTTCTGTTCATCCAAAGCCGATGAACCGAAATTGGATCATTTTCTAATTGGTGTAATTTAGATATTATCAAAACCCTTANAAAAAATAAGTACTTGCTGTTCAGATGCTAGTATTAATTATATTAATTTAAATTTTTGGTGACACGTGAGCTATCAAAAAGTACAGTTTTGCATGTAAAATGACATTCAAATTCGTAATTCTCGTTCCAAAATTGACTGAAATCAGTGAAAACATTTAATCAACTAAATTTTATGTCACACCGTGTCATATATAAAATATTGAAAAAATTAACAAATGATCAAGTATGAATTGTGGTCGAAAGTTTTATTATTAATGGGAGAAACGAGTTTTATTCTCAGGTNTAACTTCATATAGACAACTAATATTAATGTCAGCAGATATTTTCTGTTCATCCAAAGCCGATGAACCGAAATTGGATCATTTTCTAATTGGTGTAATTTAGATATTATCAAAACCCTTAGTTTTCAGCAAACATTTCTTTAGCGATCAAATAACTAATAAACAGATTGCTTTTATTGATCTGAACAAACAGAAGCTATATGAGGCCAAATAATACTCCCAAATCTGCATATTTAGTATGTTCTGGATAAACCATTAATATAGAAAGTCTCTTGAGTAGTTGATGTAATTTTGCCTTTTTTATCACTAAACAACCAAAATTTTCATGAAAAACATTTAATTGATATTTCAAAAAATGAAGTTTAGTAGAAATCAACACTAATAATTTTTCATTTCCTTAATTTAGCAGAGAAACTTCCAGTTTGTGTCATCCTAAGACTTAACCTTGCAACTAATGAATTCAAATTCTTTTGAGAGGAAGATCTTGAGAATTTGTGATAGAAAATCCAATATCAGATTGGCTCACTTGTTCCTTGAAAATTTTTTGTAGTTTAGACATGCGTCCTTTAACATCAGGACATTTAAGTATTGAAGATAAATGCTGTAAGGTACAAGTTATCAAGATGAGTTGATAGCAGGATATACGAAAAAATCCCTTCTTCAAAAACAAAAATATAGTCACTATTGTGGTTTCTCAATTTATGCTGAACATGAAAAATAGAAAATGACAAAGGTTGGTGATCTTCAACTAGCTAGGACTCTAACAAAGTATGGCAGCCGGAATATATAACTTAGGTGTCAAGATTGAATACCCATACACATTTAATGTGCTTCAGAATATTTCGTTTACCTCAACCCTATATTTTTAATAGATTGATTTTCAGAATATAATATCAACAAATGTAACAGAATGAATTCACACAAGTCTTGCATTTATAGCAGCTGTTACTTCCAGAGAAGACATGATTAATGTTGTCACATGCACAGAGCATGGTCATTATGTAATATACAAGGTGCATGAAGGTATGTCAATAACAATTTTTCCCATACTGATACCCAATGTTTAATGAATTATTGTTGGAAAAGAATAGCAGCAATGGTACAATGCGTACATAGTCCTAGAAATTAACTGAACAAAGTAATGATATGCAGGCTTTCTAAAATTTAGAATAAAACTGTCTATAAACTAAATTTTCTTGAGTCCCATTTTTTTACAATAAGGTAGGGATTTTCAAAAAAATAAGTACTTGCTGTTCAGATGCTAGTATTAATTATATTAATTTAAATTTTTGGTGACACGTGAGCTATCAAAAAGTACAGTTTTGCATGTAAAATGACATTCAAATTCGTAATTCTCGTTCCAAAATTGACTGAAATCAGTGAAAACATTTAATCAACTAAATTTTATGTCACACCGTGTCATATATAAAATATTGAAAAAATTAACAAATGATCAAGTATGAATTGTGGTCGAAAGTTTTATTATTTAATGGGAGAAACGAGTTTTATTCTCAGGTTCAGGCAGTTGTTGAGAAAAATTCCCGATGCAGTTGGTAACTGGTAATAATATACGTTTTAACAATCAAAAAAGCTATAACCGCAAATCACAACGACCACGATTCTAATCGGAACCATTCTCAACCTAAATCATCGAAAAAATTTTCTGAATGAGTCATAGATCAAAATTTCACAGAAAGGAATCTTCACCATTTGATAGTGCATCGGTCATTGGCTAGATAAGGTATAAACCTCCAGTGAAACATGTCTAAAAGCGACATTCGATAAATTTTTTGAAGTTGTTCTAGTCTAGAGTAGTGATACATATTATATAGTGCAATGGCTTTACAAACAAGTTGAAACATTATTCAACTAAAATTTAAATGCACAATTATATTACAAAGCCCTACACCACTCAAAGTAACTAACTACTGCGTATTTGATAACGACATAGAATACCTAAGGCTTAACTGTGGTTTTGATCCTAAACAGATTTCCTTTGATGTTTTTTTTCGAAAAGATCTATTCATTGTATAGCCTTACTTAGTACTTTCAAATTAATTCAATTTTGCTGTCATTAACAAAACTAGTGTATTTTACTACACGTTAGGAATTTATTTTAAACAGCCTAAATGTATAATAATAATCAAACATCCAAAAAGAGTTATTGATCTCTCAGCTAAATTAGATAACTTTTATGAGGTACTTAAATTGCCCTGAATTAATACTTAACGAATGATAAGAGAATTATTGGATTTATGTTTATTAATAAGTTAATTTCATATTTATTAAAATTGCTAAGCAAATAAATCGTCTACATATTGTAAAAAATAAATTTTGGATTTAGCTTAATTAACAAATTCATTAAAGTCACTATAAAGACATTTACTTAACTGCTTAAGTTAAGATAAAAAATTCAATGATATTTACATATAGATGCAATTTTAGATTTAATGCCTTATATATATATATATATATATATATATATACATTAGTAATGTGTGGGTAGAACATTTTAAATGCTGTACTCACCCGACAAAAAATATTTTTTACCTGTACCCACTCGCAGCCACGCATACCCCAAAAAAAATTTTCTTTACTGTTACTAATCAACTTAAAAATTTTTAGTAAAATTTCGAACATAATTTTCATATTCATTTTATGTACAATTTTTCAACATTTTGTTAATAAAATATAAGTTTTCGAAAAAAATCATATTCTAGATACTCATAATGTGGAGTGAAAAGAATACCCGTACCCAATAATAACTTTGCGCACCCACTCGTACTCGTGGGTAATACTCGTAACCGCAAAGCACTAATATCCATAAAAACATCTATATCTAAAGATAAATTGAATTTACCATTCACAAAATGTCGTGGTGTAAGCATTCTATAGGTATTCAAAGAGAATTCATTACTTAAAATGCAAAGGTGAATTACAAAGAAATTGAAAGTTTCAGTTAAATTCATTTTGTAATTCTGATAGCATCTCAATGTGTTTATCAATATTTCATTACGCTTATATTACCTACCATAGATATTAGAAAGATTATGTCAAGCACCTGATTTTGAAATCCAATGAAAATTTGAGTTTGACGTTTTTTATAAATAAATATTTGTTGAAGTCAAGTAACTATTTTAGATTTATGTCACTATTCCAATGCTTTCATGATTATAATTTCTTGTCTCTTTCCAGCAATTCTATTCATCAGTCACTCTCTAAATATGAGATCATAATATTTCAAATCAGCCATTTGATATTTGAAACAAACATGATAGTCTATCAATTAATAAGAAGGTTTATCTCTAACCAATTTCAGCCTGCCTAAATTTTTCAGCCTGATTTCTATTTTTTACATCATAAATATATATTCTGATGATACACTAGGAATATACAAAATACTTATTTTACAAAAATCAGAAACTGTGAGAATTATTTAACAAACTATGATAGGATGAAGTATGCAATGAAATTTATATGAATAACAATAATGTACAATGTTTCACCTATGTACGAGAATTGAAATTGTCAAAATTAATGAAGTGGATTTTCATTACATCAGCTACAACTGTTGAAGAATTGCTTTTCAATTATAATAATTTTTTAATTTTAGATATACATAAACATTTTTTGTCATTTATCTCTAAGCTACCTCAAGTGACCTTCAAGTCACAGACTATTTTGTCCGCATCTGAATGCTCTCCCATGATATGGTGAACAGTTGTACAAAATAATTATTGCTTAAGTACATGAAAGTATTAAATGTACTTAACCTTAAATACCATAGTATTCTTTGAAAAAGAGAAACGTTTTTCTTCATTTAAAAAAAAATTTCTCCATTGATTGGCATTGCTTAATAAAAGTCTATATATATATATATATATATATATATATAGGGTGTGTCAAAAGTAGCTTGACTTTCCAAATTACAATAACTTTTTTATATGAAACAAAACAATGATATATGTAAATAAACAAACTCTAATAAGGGGAATTACAGATATATTAAAACAAATGTTCAAATAGTCCTCCATTCTGCTCAATAGTATGTTCACATTTTGGTATCATATTCTGGACAGCTCGATGTAATTCATCAATGTTAAGTGAATCAACTTCTTGTATGATCCTTCTTTTTAAATCATCCAGTTGGTTGAAATGTATGTATGATATACCCGTGACTTTAAAAGTAGACTACAAATGAAAGTCAAGTGGACTCAGGTCAGGTAATCTAGGAGGTCATGCGTGACCAAAACCTCTGCCAATAATCCGCTCAACTAGCAAATGAGTGCTGATGAAATCCCTGGCTTGTTTGGAGTAGTGTGGTGGCGCACCGCCAGACTGCATTTTTCGTTTCTGTCTTAGTTGTGGAAACATATGGTCACGGATGATACTGGTGTAATTATCCTGATTTACTGTACCCGGAAAAAATGGCTTTAGCACATAATTTGCACTGAATGCCATCCACACACATATTTTTTCCGGGTGCAAGCCTTCTGTTATTACTTGCGGATGTTTTTTAGACGTCCATATGGTACAATTATGACGGAGGACCATTCCATCTATAGAAAAATAGGCCTTATCTGACAAAAGAACATTATTGAGCAAATTAGCATTAGCTAAAATCCATTGTGCAAATTCGAGATGATGATGATAGTCTGATTTAGTGATAGTTTGATGCAAGGCAATTTTGTATGTCCGCATACCACATGCTTTAAGAATTTGACAAACATTTTTCTTTGGAATTGTACAAGGTGCGATAATAATAAATGGCCATGCACATTTGTATCTTGCAGAGTTTTCATCGCACTCATTACAATTGGTTTCCGGTCTTCTTGGAGCAATGGTCTCCCTGATTTAGAAGCATTGTGCAAGGATTTTGTCTTTTCAAATCTTCTTATCATGTTAGTGACAGCTGTAATAGAAAAAAGTTCCTTGTGAAGGTGATGTGCTGTTTTGTATGCACGTAATGCCGCTGTTGCACTGTCTCCATTTTGCATTATTGTTTTAATATTTCCAATCTAGTGTCTAAATCCATGACTAAAGTAAAAAGTACTGGAAAAATAACAAAATGGTTANATATATGTAAATAAACAAACTCTAATAAGGGGAATTACAGATATATTAAAACAAATGTTCAAATAGTCCTCCATTCTGCTCAATAGTAAGTTCACATCTTGGTATCATATTCTGGACAGTTCGATGTAATTCATCAATGTTGAGTGATTCAACTTCTTGTATGATCCTCCTTTTTAATACTTTAAGAATTCGACAAACACTTTTCTTTGGAATTGTAGTAGCTGCAGCAATAGAAGAAGAACTTGCATGGCCATGCACATTTGTATCTCGCAGAGTTTTCAGCACACTCATTACCATTGGTTTCTGGTCTTCTTGGAGCAATGGTCTCCCTGATTTAGCAGCATTGTGCCAGGATTTTGTCTTTTCAAATTTTCTTATGTTAGTGACAGCTGTAATAGAAAAAAGTTCCTTGTGAAGGTGATGTGCTGTTTTGTATGCACGTAATGCCGCTGTTGCACTGTCTCCATTTTGCAATATTGTTTTAATATTTCCAATCTAGTGTCTAAATCCATGACTAAAGTAAAAAGTACTGGAAAAATAACAAAATGGTTATGCATAACATAAATTCCCTTTACATAGATATAAAATGAAAAAATATTTCATCATCTTTTCTGTGATTGGTTGAATTTTTTAGTTAGTTTAAAAGTCAAGTTACTTTTAACACACCCTGTATATATATATATATATATATATATATACTGTATATGTTAAGAAAGAAGGAGAGAGAAATAAATAATAACTGAAATTTTGTTGATATTGCATGGGAAATTCTATATCATTATTTTCAAGAGGTTCTCTCAAGCATGCATCATTTTGAAGAGCTTATTCATTTCCTATAACTTTTTAAATTATGTTTTAATTTACGCTTGAATATTTTATATCTATAGAAAATCTAACAACCTTGTCTAATTTGTTCCAACTTCTTTGATTCTAAATATAAATGAACTTTAGCAAAGCTTGGCAGCAAAATGCACTTAAAATATCAAAGAAACACAAATTTGGTGAAGCACTTTATGCTTAGATATAGAGTGCAAAACTTGATACATCTATAAAATAATTTTGTAGCAGCAAGTTTGCAGTTTGACAAATAGTTCTTATTTAATATTTGTGAAGTTATTTTAGTGTTTAAATGAATTTCGTATATTTATAAATTATTTGTTTATAACTATAGAATAAATGTTGTTTGCAATAAGCAAGATTTTAAACATTCACTTTTGTTAATACAGGATAGCATATATATTACAACCAAGATTTAAATGTTTATTAATTATGCTTAAGGAATTAATATACCAATAAAAGTAAGCTATCCAAATCTAATGGCCAGGGAGTTCCAATACTGAAATTGCGAAGGGAAGAATCTTTCAATGAACAGAACAAACGTTTTGAGAAAAGTATTGCGCTACAAGGAACATGACGACTATGAGGAGGGTACTCGGTCAGGAAGACCACGAACACAGCGGACACCACAAGCTGTAAAGTCTGTTTGCTAGTGGATACAACGGAACTCAAGAAAAAGTTTGCAAAAGATGGCCCCAGTTTTGCATGATAACCTAAATATGTCTTCATTCACCCTTCAACCCAAGCAGACCTTAACCGAACTCCAAAAGCAGAAATGATTCCAACAGAGTAAAATTTTGCTGAATCAAGTGTAGAGAAGCAAGAAAGGTAAAATCTTCTGGTCTCATGAAACATCATTTACCGTTTGAAATTCCCCACAATCGCCGCAATGATTGTGAAATTAGTGAAAACATTTCCACAATTCCTCCTGAAAAGGATAGAGTTTGTCCCGCCAAGAAACAAGCCTCTGCTAAGGTGTGCGTGGCCGTTTCCCGTACTTGGAAGTCTGTTCTCATTTTTGTTTAAGCAAAATGCAAAATTAATGCAAAATCTTCCATTAGTGACACTTTGACATCCATGAGGATTCTGCTTCCAAGCATATATATATATATATGTATGGTGTAAAAGCAAAAACAATTTAAGCACTTTTTCAAGGTAATTTATTGTAAAAGACATAATTGAATTCAACAGTAATAAACTTGATTAGATGTATTATAGAGTATTATCTGAATTGATGCCTGAAATTGATGGAAATTGGCATGAATGGCACACGTCAGATGCAAAACCATCTATGAAGTAAATGTAATTTCTGAAATTCAATTACTTTAATAGTAAAACGGTGGAAGGTAATACTTTGATGTAGGAAGAGCAGTAAATCTATAATATTGAGTTCCTTTATCCCCAAAATGTTTGAAGTTGGAAGGAATGTCTAATAAAGTTATTTTTGTTTCCAAGAGTCACTAATTATAGGAAAGTAAAATATGCTTGCAAGAAACTCAATAATAAAAAACTGAGACCTATGAAATTTAAGGATCAAATCTGCTTTCCCTCTCTTCCTCTCTCTCTCTATACATATATATATATATATATATATAT
>CABFPE010000052.1:1547117-1558295 GCA_900660155.1 Hofstenia miamia | reverse complement strand
ATATATATATATATATATATATATATATATACAGTACTGGCCAAAAGTTTGGGAACAGTAACTTGTCTAAAGCGTGTTCTTGCTATTTCTTGGAAAATTTGTAAAATTCCTGGAATTCCCAATTTTTTCTTAGAATTTACAACAGATTCATTTAGCCAATCAAATTAACACAACTTTAGATTTACACACAATACATTTTCACTGAAAAAGCACTATCATTATAGTTTGAAATATGGTCCGTGGTAGTGAAATTTCACCAACAAAGCGTGCTCAAATTCATATGTTGTACGAGGAGGGGTACAATTATCGCACTATGGCTGTTAGCATGGGCGAGTCAGTATCTTCGGTATCCAGAAGTGTTACTCGCTATCAGCAACTGCAAAATTTTTCCTCTCGCAATCGGTCTGGAAGACCAAAAGTGACAGCTCCTCAGACTGACTGTCTCATTCACCGTTATGTTGTCAATCAACCATTCTCTTCATCTTCTGAAGTCAAAGCAAATCTAGGTGCAGCAGTGCAGAATGTATCAACACGCAACATTAGGCGTTGATTGAATACTACCTTTGACCTTACATCGTGCAAACCGGCAGCCAAACCTCGATTGTCTTCAAAGAACATTCAAGACCGGTTGCACTTCTGCAGGTAATATCAACACTCCTGAGATGTGGCATCAAGTAGTGTTTTAGTGACGAATCCAAGATTTTCCAGTTGACATCTTACCGGCCAAACGTTTGATGACCAAGAAACCAAAGATTCAACACGCGTTACACACAACAAACTCTCCGCTCAGCACCTTCTGTTTTGATTTGGGGTGCTACAACTGCAAATGGGCGTGCTGGTCTGCATTTTCTTCCTCACAACGAGACAGTCACAGCCAAGGCCTACTTTAAAATAATTCAGGAGAAAGTTCCCATGTTTATGCAGCTTCGCGGAACAACTGTACTACGACAAGATGGTGCTCCTTGCCACAGTGCCAAAGTTGTGAAACAGTGGACTGCATCACAAGACTTTCGGCTGCTTGAGAACTGCCCGGGAAACTCTTCAGACCTCAAGGTCATAGAAAATTGCTGGTATCACATCAAAAACTGTCTGAGGAAGCGACAATGCATATCACTCGACGATCTGAAGGAGCAATTAAAGTGGTATTGTGCACAGAGATTACTGATGATTATTGTAGAAAGCTGGTCGAGTCAATGTCAAATCGCATTGCTACGTGTTTGGCCAATAATGGCGGACATACAAAATATTAGTGAGTTTTTGTGAGTTAACTATTTACTTTCTACACGGTGTTACCATATTGTTTCTACATTGTGTTATTATATTGTTTCTACATTGCGTTTTTTAGTATAAAATACAAAAATTTCTAAATTTGGAAAGTGTTCCCAAACTTTTGGCCAGTACTGTATATATATATATATATATATATATATATATTAGATTAACGTTTCCTACAATTTTAAAGGATGGTGTTACTAGATGATATCTGAAGAAAAGTTCCTCAACTTCAAAATATAACTGCAAAGTCTAGTGTTATTAAATGATACAAAATCAATGTGGCATAGAAGTTTGAAGCAATAAAAACAGAAAATCAATGCAATTCTGTTGGGTAGCGTCATACAAAGCATAACTCGTCATGATATATTTGCTAAAATCTGCCCAATTCAAATTTTAGGGGAGGGGCGGGTAAGAATTTTAATATATCCGAAAAACCTAGAGAAGTGATATGAACATTTCCATTAACAAAATAATGATTGAATTATTTTTCTTCTCTTAGTAATTCAATATGTCTGAATTTGATAAACCAAAACATTAATATAAATTACGTGTTACAATTATAAGTTAATATGCGTATAAATTTAAGAAAAGCTATTTACAACTGGCATTTCATTATCTTTAAAACTGTCAATTCGATTAAATTTTACCAATAACGGATTTAACATATTTGACAGTAATATTGTCAATGTTTGTTCAAGCAATCATTCTTAAATCAAAAATATAAACAGCACTGAAGTGAAGTAAGTTTTTCACAATTCTATAGCATTGTCAATGCATTTGCAGATTTGATTCATATACATATAGCAGAAATAAAAAAATAATCTAAATTTAGATAATCGACAATAGTATTAACCGATAATCTATTTCTAAGAAATTAAATATTCAATAAAATTTTGATTATTTTGGCTGAAAAATACGTGGGTGATTATATACATGTATATTAAATGAATTTTTAATACGTGTTTCCTGTATCTCTGGATTTCTGCATGATATTATTTTACTAGTGAAAATTAAGTTGACTTCTTCTCTAAGGATGTTTATAGTAAGTATGTCTTATCTGAAAATTTACTTTATAGCTATGCTTAATATTCTTTTTTGAAGGGATAAACTGCTTAAGCAAATTCTCTTGTTACAATTATATCATAAGGTTAATAGCCATTAAACAATATAAATTTAGTCGTGTAAGTGATCATGAAAATTGACATATAAAATTTAAGGAATGTTAAAAAAACTTGCTTATCACGAAAACTTATTTATTTCATAGTTTGATAGAAAACATATTACCAAAAAAGAATAAGAAGTTTAGACGGAAAATACTTTTAGCAGGGAAATTTATGTAAAATTCTCGCTTGCAAAATTTCTTAATCAAATTCGCAATCTCTATTGAAATTAATGCGAGTCCCTTTATAGCAAATTTCAACTCCAACAAAACGTTTTAATTCATAATTTTTACAGATGAATTTTCCAACCTGTTCTTTTAAATTGCGAATATATTTCGTAAAATAGCATCAACCAAAAACATATTGTTTCTTTGGATTTTTGACAGTTATCAAGTTTTCGGTTTACAAAACAATTTTAAAAGAGAACATCATATAGAAAACCTTAACTATAACATTCAGTAAATATACATGCATTTGTTTTATTTTGTCAACTTATATTAAGGTTAAAAAATTTCTTCACAAGTCGATTTTGGCCATCTGAGCATTGAGATTTCCTGCACCTTGATTTGGGCAAAATAACTTAACTAATTCAGGCTCTTTAATTGAATAGTAATTGTTTACAGTTGTTATACTTCTATACGAAAGTTTTTGTTTGTGAACAGCTGACACATTCTCAACGCTATAAATTTTTTTACAGAAGGTAATGAATAACGAATGTTTGGAATTTTTTAGACTGAGCGCCAGTTTAAGACGAAATAGCAAGTTAAATAAAGCTTGGTAAAAATTATTGCTCCTATTTTTTCTTTGTCTCGCACAATATAGATAAATTATTTTCTTTGTTAGCCTTAAGCTGCTTAGTGTCCATTTAATTGAACAAACAGTTGTTACAAAATTTTAAAAGAATTTCCCAAGTCTATTAGGAAATTCAGAATCGTGAGTTATTACACATCTACCATTGCATATTTCTTTGTATATAGTTTCTGTTTAGAAAGAGTCATTTAGTTGCTTCTTTACTGCTAATCTGATTTAAGATTTTTATCTGTTATATACAAGTCAAATTTTACAAGTGACTAAGGTTATATACAAGTCTTGCCTGTCTTCGAATTAAACTCGGCTTGGTATATTTGAAGTCTTGGTCTGCTTCGTTTCGCAGCGAAATTCTCGGAGTAATCCATTTTTTCAGATTCAAACTTCTTAGCTTGCTCTTCGTTCTCTTCTTTAGTAAACCCGATTTGGGTTACATTTGAAGATTATAGGGGCAAACTTATTTCCACGACTGCGATTCGCGAGAAAAGCAGGATTTTGACAAACCCTTTTTTGTGATCAGATACACGCTTTTTCCTTGTGTATTTAGGAGATTTAGCAATAACGTTTTGGTTGAGTTATATTGGAGGTGAAAGACCTTGATTTTTATTATTAGGGTCCTATGGCTACGTTTGCATATACCGTTTCCATTAGAGAGCCATACAGTGGTTGCTTCTTATGGATTCCCAACTTCTTACATAGTATATTGAGTTCATGTGATTTAAGCTGGCTGTCTCGAACAGATACTAACTCATTCATTTAGGGATAACAGCACTTATGAATTTTACAGACGACAGGGGCGTAGCCAGAAAAAAAATTTGGAGGAGGCCAATTTCAATAAAAATTTTCCACAAATTTTATTATAATTTGGAAAAACTGCTCAATTACGGAATATAATCTTTGAAAATTTGGAGAGGCCAATGTCTCAAACTTAAATAATTATATGGATGCACTTCAAAATAGTAAGAAAGAATATCAACAAACTTTAACATATATTTGAAAGCCTCTGGAGTTAAGGAAATTGCCTGATAAGTAACAGCCGAACGTTTCTCCAAAGTGTCTGGCAAGGTAAACTTCATCTTTGCAGAAATTTGACAGTTTTTTTGTATCCAAGTCAAGAAATTCTCAAATTTTTAAGTTATTTATCATGGCATCTCACTTATAACGTGCTGTGAGAGTCTGTTCAAGTAGACTGAGTTTCTTATTAACCAATTACCAATGTTTACTCTACAAAGAAGGCATTGCTATCACAAAAAAGCATTGGGTGCAATAATCTTTCAAAATTTCCTATGCAATTTAAGAGTTATAATGAAACAGATGTTAAAGTCAAAATTTTATTTTTACTAAGTGCCTAAAATATAAAAATGCATTTTATATTTATATACATACATATATCTATATATATATATATATATATATATATATACAATTTTGAGCATTGCATAATTTTCGCGATAAAGTAGCATGGGAGTCCTTGAAATTAATCTGCAATAATAAATTGGTTATCACTCAAGAATCAAAATCAAATTTACGTCATATTTCAGAAAGATAGAAGGTTGTCAGTAAAAAATTATTTATCAAATATATTGTCATTGCATTTTGCATCAAAATTATTTCTAGAGAACAAAGTTAATGAAATTAAAACGTTTGGAACGGAGGTTCATGCCAAAAGTATTCATGATGGCACCAATCTGTTAATGTTTTGAACAGAAACAGAGACCCATACGGACAATATATTCGCTACCTATAAACTAAAAGCCAAATAAAAAAAAGTAAAAATAAACAAAATCGGAATGAATTGAAATTGAATAATCTCTAAAATTGGATTTTAACTTTAGAAAACATTCTTGCTTTTTAGTAGGTAGTTTATTTTTGTACTAGATAAGTATAGAAATTTCCATGAATATTAGCTTGTTAATTGAGGGAGTCTTAACACTAGAACGGCCATTACTCCTTGTGATTCTTTTTCATGTAACATTTAAAATAGAACATTATGTAAAAAAAAGAAAAAAAATACACATGCAAATTCAAATGGATTATCAATTTAATTGGTGATGCATATACCTGCTGTTGTTTTTAATTAATGCATACACAAGTAAACAAAATTCTAATTTCGTCAATTTTGACCCACTTGGCCGTTCTAGTGTTAATGTATTTATGAAGTACAAATAAAAATTTTCATTTTCAAAGTTGTTAGCACTAAATGCTAAATTTTTGGATTTAGCCCAAAAATGCGGATAAGCAAAGCGCAAAAAATAATTATTGTGTGCTAATGTTTTAACACCATATAGTGTCTTCTAATATGAGCAAAGAAAGGAAAACTCCCAATTCTATTATATTGAGTGGCATTGACTATTAACTACAACAAATAATACTATAAATTCAACAATAATAAACTTCAGCAAATAATCAATATCAAGTATACTATGATCCCACGAGCACCAAACTCTACTAGCAACCGTTTAAAATGTCATACAAGCCTATTTTCGGTGATTGTAATTTAGCTTTGTGAGGGTTTGACTAATCAACGCTTCCATATTTTAATATTGTTGGGTTAAATCTTTCCATGTAAAATTTAATAGTAACTTATAAATAGTATTTATTTTTAGCAAATAATAAATAAATCTATGATATATTTTTGAACACTCAATCCTTACCATTCTAGTTCAAGGGAAATCTATATTTTAATAAAACCAGATTAAAAACGAAATAGTGACATTAATTATTTTTGACGTTAAGATATCTGATAAATATTTAACCAATATATTTAGAGAATTTTATGTTTATTAGAGTGTCGAAATCTGTAGTTTATTTATCCATTCCAATATTTCATTTGATTCGATGTCCATGAAACCATTGGCAGTGATTAATAACCTAATAAAAATAAATTATTTCAAGTAAATACAGATGTGGAAGAGAACTGAGATTGTGGAATCGGTTTTATCGTTACTACTGGTCATGAAACTAAGTTTGATCTAGTAGTTTTGTGCAGAATGTGCATGGATTATTCTGCACAGTATTCCATTAAAATTCATGTAACTCTTGGATTGTGTCGATTTAATTGGGCATGACCCTAAAATTTTCACTAATTCGTTTCAATAATATAAATTTAAAGAACGAATTTCTCTGAATATTTTCAGTTAATCATAAATATTTAAACGGAATCATAAAAATTCCCAGTATGAGAACAAATGCAGTGCACATATCTCTTATTCCTTATTCTGGTTAGTGGAATATAATCTATTATACCATATTTTTTGTTAATGTTATGTTTTAGTACAAACTAAGCCTCTTATTGGATCAAAAAGTTAGTCAAATGTAAGTCATACAAAACATTAAAATTAAATTAGTACTCTTAGAAATATCATTCGTATATATCATGTGTAATTTTTATGATATTTAATGAAATGTTTGGATGTACATTTCAAGATTACAAATGCATGCACATCTACATTAAAAAATGCTGCTTTCCTTAGTTATTTAGAATGCTCTGAGTTTCTGAAACAATTTTGCATTTACTAGTGTCAGTCAATTGCTGGTGCGTACAATTTTTCGAATAGAGCTCCAACTCCTTCAAGAAAATTTATATAGCTAAATGTTTGCAGGATTTTCCAATTTAAATGCAAATTTACAAACATTAACAATTATATTCATAATTCAAATTGCTATGTTTTTGAATTTTTTGTATTTTTATCGATCAGTTTAAATATAGTTATTTTACTACTACTCTTCGTATACTTTATTTAAAGGCAATTATATAAACGAGAGTAGGTGTTTCCAAACTGAAACGATCAAGATTTGAAGCAGATTGGTTAAATAACATTAAAATTTTGCTAATATTCTTTTGGATGTCTTTCTTAGATATTTTGTTTTCTCTAAATTCGCATTGTAAACATTGAAGATTTCTGATGCTTGTGTAAGTAAAGTATTGGAATAGAGGCATGTGTAAACATTTTGTTCCAATTTAAAGTACTTTTTACTGCTACTTCTAATAATAATGCTATAAAAATTACAATACTTGCAATAAAGGCTACAATTTTAAGGCCAAAATATGTGATAAATTTGTGCAGATTTAGGCATTTTCAATTGATTTTATATACTCAGAAATTCAAGATCATATATTTACGATAATTTACTACCTCCACACTTTAAATACTATGAATACATAAATAAGTAATAATTTCCCAAGAAAATACACCTGTGCTTTGGATTTTAAAATGACAAAAATTGTAGAATATAATTCTTATATTTGTCGGAAATCTATGTAATCACAAAATAGAACAACGAACGCTTTGCAAAAATATAATGCAACGTTTTACACGGCATTAGTGACTCAGAACCTAAGTGGAGTAGAAAGGTTCAGCAAAAACGATATAAGGAAATGGTCATATCGCTTTATATACAATTACATTTGTTTCGCGTTAAGTGGATAATTTATATGTACGCTTGATTAGACATTCCAATGTCTTTTAAATATACTTTTTCCCAAAAAAAATTCTATTATACATATATATATATATATATATATGAAATTGTTTTTCTTACTAATAAACAATTCCAAAAATTTACAAGAGTTTTAAACACAAACGTGTTCATTATATGATAATTTTTTCAAAATATTATGTATAATTTACATTTTTGAAAAGAATCTTATTTAAAATACAATTACTGGTGAATAGATATTTTACCCGTAACAGCCGCATCCGATAATAACTACTCTGGGTGGAAGCGGGTGAAAATTTTTGTACCCGAACCAAATGGGATGTTGACCCGATCTCGTCCGAACTGACCAATTTTTCTAAACTTGACCAGATTTAACCCGACTTGCTCATTTGGGCCCGTAGAAGAAATTGCGAATTCACAGTTTACCCATTTTTATATAACAGCATGGTGTTTTGAAAGGTCTTCCAATATAAATTACCTCCTAACTATGACACTGAACAGAAAACGTTCTCTTTCTAACTGCAGATTTCGGTTGCAAGACAATACTTTTCTAGCAATATGCAAGTTGCAACATATCGCCAAAACAAACAAGCATATAAGTGTTTTCACACATTACTAGAACGTGCTAACCACTAGTGGATAAATATAGACGTAACCTGATTTATAGAACAAACACGCACCCCACCAATAGCTGATCCATTTCCAAGTCTGGTTGGAGCGGTGAAAACCCGCTACCCACGTACCCACACATCACTAAGGTATGCATACACACCTTTGCAAACAGATTCATACGAAGTAAGTAGGTACAGATAGACTGGAGCAAAATACTGATATATTGATGAATACAAACATATTCTTATGACCTAAAATTTCTTACCAGATTATTGTGTATTTAGTGGAAACACATATCAAATGAGTAATGACAAATAAATATCGCAAATCATTCAAAAAATTATAGGTATTTCATATTTTCTGATAATTAGTAAAACTTTTATTTATGACTACTGCACACTATTAAGAACAAAATTATGTGCATTAATATTCTTTGCTTCTTCAATTTATTCAATATAAGGAATATATCATCAAATGTCGCTTTCTGAAATTCATACCGGGTCATAATACATTTGCTTCTACTGGGTGTTTGAAAGGTCACTGTGCAGTAAAATGACAAAGAAATTTACTTAGTAAAACTTTATAAACCATGCGGGAAATGTACGCCGTCAAATTCTAGACCCCTTTCAAGCGTGTTTGCATGTTCGATAAGACCACCTTCAAAAGTAGGGAAGTAATTATTTCAATTTTAATGACTATCGCAGTTTGACTCTCCAGAAGGGTGTGTGGATTCATGGAGAAAACTTTATCCTTGAGAGCCCCTCAAAAAAATAATCGGCCAAGATCACGAATTTCACTTCTTGTACAGCATGCAGCGTATAAAACACTTGAAACTTTGTAATGAAATGGTGGACTCCATTACGATGAGAGATATCTTTTCCAGGAAATTTCGGTGGTACGTCATTATTACTCTACTAAAAACACGCTCTGCTCGATCGTCAACACCATTTTCTTTCTTTCAGTTAAGGTAAATAATAATATTAAACTTATCCCTCTGCTTTTATCAATTTTTTTTAAAATACTTTAAACACAAAGTCTTAGTGCACAATAACCCTGTATATGCAAACTATAAGAGTATTGGAATGTTTTAGTCTGATGTGAATATATAACTTATGGAGCATAATTTTTTTATTATCGCAATAATTGGTATTATAATTGATATTCGGTTGCTTAAACTTGATACATATTAATAGAATATTAATATTTTAATATTTAGAGGTATTCTGTGAAATATGTGTATCAATATTTGATTTGTTCTACAAGTGCATACCTGCTCACTTTGTTACTGTTAGCACAATAGGAAAGAATATTGTACTAAAAACTAATCAAAAAATAATATAATTTATGTGTCAGTACTGTGCGAAATTATAACTTAGAGCTCACTGGAAAAACTAAAAAAACTATAACATTGCGATTGGGAAATCAATTACATTTGCATCCTATCGATTTGCAATTATATTTAATGGTCTCTTTCATACGGTTACATACAAAGCATGCCTCTAATAGACTATAAAGAACTAAATCGCTCTATTATTGCCTCTGATCCTTATTGTTGTTAAATTCCCAAGAGTTGTGATTTCAGAGCGAAAATTGGTGAAAATTGCAACTTATTCTCTGCGAATTTCTGCTACTTTAAATACAAACAAAATTATGAAGTGAGTTCTATCTTCATTACAATATGGTAGGCCTAGGCACTCAAGAAGAAAAATAAACTTAAAATATTGCTTTTCAGATCATGTTATGCTATACAATATTCTCTTAATTAATCAATTTATTAATTGTATATATATATATATATATATATATATATGAGCAATAATTCTTACACATTCTTCCAATTACGAATATATGCTTTTATATAAATATATATATATATATATATATATCACTAGGCAGTCTCTATTCATCTAAGATACCCATTGGGTCAAAATGACACCTTGTGAATTTTTACTGCGAATTTCAAAATTTTATACAAAAGAGCAATACATTACTAACAATGATATTTGAATCTTTTAACATATTTTGCTTATATCGATATTTTACACATAAATAATTCATCATAGCTATTGATTAAGCCTTCTATTAAATAACAAGGATTTCCTTTTTTTAAAGAACCAATTCCCAGTAGCCTACAATACATTCATTGAAATCTCCTACTCACGTTCGATGTAAACTTCTGAATAATTGGCACAAAAATTTTTTGCAGCACTTCAACATGCATTTGAGCAACTGTGACTTTTTAGTTTGCTGTGTCATTAGACAATAGTAGCATAGTTGTATTTTCCTTACAAAACAGTTTCTCTGTATAATAAACCTATTATAACCTTTGACAATTCGAAAAAGTACAACATTATAATACATTTGACTTCTTATCGACAAGAGGCAAAATTTTGCTGGGCAATTTTTTGTTTCTAAGAAACCTCTAGATGCTAAGTGTTCGCCTTTTCAATTTCTAAGAAATATGGATTTGTTAAATCACTGCTTATTAAGAAATGTGTGAAAATCAAAATGGTGATCTTATTGATAAAATGTCGCAATGCTTTATTGAAAATGTTCAATTCGTTGATCGCTTGGAGTTAAACTTAATTCCTACATTATGCTAATTTCTCTTGCTTGTTGATAAGTGCATGTATTAGTTAAATTATCTCCCCTCAAAGAAATGATCAAAGTTATCCACAATGTCATTATTGAATGGAGAGAATGTACCATCAAACGAGATAACTATTATTCCCACGTATTGGGAAAATTTGAAAGAATTATTTTTTGGTAGGAGCATCGAAGAAAATCATCAATTTCAGCAAAAACTTGAAGGGTATTTTCTCAATATTTTAAATTTAAAAACTTTGTTCAATTGATATATATATATATATATATATATATATAT
>CABFPE010000052.1:1521774-1543521 GCA_900660155.1 Hofstenia miamia | reverse complement strand
CATTTAAAATTTACGAAGATCATTCCAATATTTCAATCATTCAAAACACTAAATTTAATTCGCAACAAAGATCAAATAACAAAAGGATTGGCTTCATCATTAGTTTATAAATATACTTGTGATGATTGTAAGAAATCATACATCGGTGAAACCATCCGTCATTTTGATACGCGGTTCAAAGTTCACATCAATGGCCATTTAACATCAGAAATTTTTAATCACATTCATAATATCAATATTGAAAATTTTAAGATCATTAGAAGAACAAAATATACAAAAATTGCAGAAGCCATTGAAATTACCAACATCGACAAAACAAAGTTATTAAATAAACAGATTAATCCAACTAAGTATTTATATTTATTTTAGGTTTCATTTTATAATTTTAATGTAGTTTATATATTGTAAAATATTTTTGCCGCAAATTATTTGCTGAAGATGATTATATAATATTAATCGAAACGTTCATGTGTTTTCCTTTTTAGAATATATATATATATATATATATATATATATATATATATATATATATTTATATATATATAGATGTATATATAGGCTTAAAAATCTAATTTAGATCAATATTAACTAATGTCTTCAATAACACATCAGTTTGCACTGTATATAAGATAAAAACAGTCTATGAGAATATTTTTAGTTTGAATTTAACGGTGATATTGGATTCTAAAATAATATTTGTGAACAAAATATGTAGTTGTTAACTATAAAACTACTTGTTTGCTAAGCAATTTTTAGTGAATTTTGTAAGTTCCCGTTAATAATCACGCTCATGTCAGAGATTTAATCCAAATTTATTACACATATTATATGATATGCAACTTATGAGCAGTCAATCAAAGCTAACTATCATTATTTTGTTTATAATATCTAATTCAAAGCGCTTAAACTCACGTGGTTTATTCTTTAATAATCAAAGCAAACTCAATTTTCAAAAAATATAATTTTGTCTCAAGAATGTTTATATCTTTTTTCAATTCCAAGTCGGACTCTTTTCAAGACCAACAATTATATTTTCGTAAATCTTCAGGGCAAATTTACTTAATATGCACAGACATGGATCAGGACGCAGATTTGTTAACTAACTAATACAGGCTGAATTGAAGGGGATAAGTGAGTTAAACAAATTTAATCATTGATTGAATATCACTGTATCTTAATGCATGTTCAGTTTGCATTGGTCAGCTAACAAAATGCTGCTCGTATCCCGTATCCTGTTAGTGTTATGGAAATCTATTTTCAGTATATGTATAGTCAAGACAAAAGCTTTCTTGTGAATTATAACATGAATCAAGTAATTTCTCTTCCTCGTTTTACCAATTGATTTTTTATATTGCTGTTGCCCTAATTCTTCACGCTTTATGGTACATTTGTGTCTGTTATATGGGTAGCAATCAATGCAACACTTAAATATTATATATTGAAAAATATTAAGGAATATGGGAAATATTTAAATAAAATACAAACTTGCATATGTTTTTGAATTTCTTGCGCATAGAATGCATATTTTAGTAATAAACTTAGTCTGAAATTTTATAAAATTGAGTAACAAAACTGCTAGAAAGAGCATGCAATTAATCATATTTAAACTTTCTTGCCAGGGGGACAAAAGTATATAGGTCCTTAAAATAACTAAAGACGGGGAATTACGCTAGTGCTAGTTTAAGGCCAATCAAGAATCAAGAAATTTCGAATCTATGCCTAAAGGTACACATAAATAATTGTATATGTATATGTATGCATAAAAAATATTTTTCCCTATCTTAACCAAAAAAAAAAAATTATTCAAAGATATCCTTAACAACTCTAACAATATTTTTTAGGTTAATAAAATAATTTTTTAATGTAAAACTTTGGTTTTTCCATCTTTATTTACAATTATAATGGAAACGCAATATTGACTTTATCAATTGTAAATTGTCAACGGCTTCCTGCAATTACATTGAGTTATTCAACCGCAATGAACACAAGATTAAATTATCTAACTGCTAAAGTAATTCCATATTACGTATAAAAAATAATAATGAAATTTTTGGCAATGCGATGTCAATATTGCTATGGGATTTATGGATTATGAATAATAATTTTGCAATTACAGAACCTGAATGCCAAAATTTAACCCGAATTATGACACAATTAATTATCAAAACCCGATTTGATCCAAAATTGAAATTTTTTACCATTAGGTAAAAATGAACAGTAATTATATCTAAAATATAAAATGGCTGTGAATGAAGGTCACACATCAAAGACTGAAATTCCGAATTTATATAATGTTGAATCTGTATAACATTAACCACATGGTTATTTGAAATGATTAGTAACGAAAAATGCGCATTTGCGATTTGTTAATAGATTTAATGCTACGACTTAAGAAAGATCTACTTGTAATAAATAAATCTATGTCGAGTATGCCTTGCATTTAGACGTGTTTAGATTAATAATAAATGAATTTCGACAAGTGAAATATACGAGAATCTTTCGTTGCTTTGAAGATATAATTAATTACTTCATGGGATTATCAATTTACTAATAACATATCAATTATATATAATACTATTAGCAAATTATTTGTTCTTAATAGTGGATTATTTGCTTATAGCGCTATCCGAATTTAGCATAAATTACGAAAAACCAGATTTTTCTTTATTTAAATATGTCAGAGTTATTTAATTTCTTTTGTATTTGCTAGCGTGTGAAAAGTAAATTATGTGTGCCTTACCATATAAATTTTACATTTATGGGGGAAATTTGATTAATCTATTATTAATATCAATTTCAATTTGATTCCAATGACATTATTAATTTAGTTAAGATGTTTCTTATGAGGCCAAGCTCACGTACAAATTTACAAACTTTTCATTCAAAATGAAATATCAAGTTTTCAAATTATTCACTCGGAATAATTTGACAACTGAGTGTTAACAGTAAAAAGCCTAATTAAACTAAATTTTTGGAAGTCACTAAGACATGTTCTTAACAACTTTTCCATTTATTCAGATGTAATATATATATATATATGAGATTTGAACTAAATTAAGTTCTTCAATTAGAATTCCGATTTCTGGTGATTCAATCCCAATTCCTACAATAATTTTTGTTTAAATTCCAATTCCATTTGTCACTAATTATAATTTGAGAGCAGATACTTAAACATTCATAAATAAATTTACAGTTACATAAATTGTGCGATCGGGCTCTTATGCAAGTACAAGAAATAATATTTCGAATTAATTAGGTGGGGTTCTAAAGTCAAATTAGAATGCAAATTTCTTTCTCAATTCTGATAATTGTTTGAATTCCAAATGCAATTCCCACACTCAGGAATCACTCAATTCATATTCCAACAAAATTGCTATATATATATATATATATATATATAACATATATATATGTAGCACTGTCTATAAATTTTATATTTATATTGATATTTATATATTTATAAGATATATATATATATATATATAGTGTATATAGCATGTATATGAATTTTCGTTATCCACATAAGATATTTCATATTTTGATTTAGACGAGGCTGATATGCTTGAAAAGCTACAATTAGTATTATAACAACTAGTGATATTTATTCCCATTACACAGGGAATTTCAAATAAACTATTGCAATTTTCCAGTTTGCACTTAAATAGGCCAATTAAATTAATATATTCTGACATTTTGAAAATATTTTAGTACTAAATTCAAGAATACACATACACATGCTTTCACTCTATCACTCTTGATAGATTTGCAGACTCGCAGATATCATTAAATTCATTCAACAAGGGATACTAAGTATTAGTGTAAAATAAATAAGCACATTTAACCTTTTTATATTCAAAATTATTCGTTTTTAATTATATTTCATTAAGTATTAAATAAATATACCTCTGATGAATTAAAAAATCAAATTAAGAATTCCATTTTTAATTTAATAATTTACTGTAGTTCAATAGCGTTAAATACTTCAATTTTTGAGCAATTATTGTGTTAATTGAAGCAAATACCATGAAATGTAAAAATGATTTAGCATACTACTTCAATGCTAATTTTTCTGTTGCACGTTTTTATGTTACTTAGAGACAGCTTTCAAAGAAATTCTAAACATTACAAATATTTCAATTAATTAAATAATTTTGATTGGTTGAAAAATATCATTAGCATAGATTTATCACTGCTTAGTGCCAAATTCAATATTTTGAATGAACTGGAAATTGTTTTTTCCTCAGCAACTAAGTCAGTTACAAAGGCATACTAAATATTATTTAGGATAATGAAATCGTATTCAATAAATTAAAATTTTAAGAATATATTGGGCATTAGGCAATTTTTTGTGTAGATTATTTGTCTATCAGATACATATACATTATATATCACAATCATTAAGTTTTATTCAATTTCTTTTGCTGATCCCTTAGAGTATTGGATTGGTGTGTTTTTTTAATATAAAAATAATAACAGTCAACGGTAATATTTGAAATTTTGTGTTCAACTACCCATGTCCTAAGAGCATTTTTAAAAAGTGTAAACTTTGTCTTGTAAAATCATTGAGTTTTTTGTTTGGGCATTGTCTCGAGAGACTCATTATTGTATTGTAATCATCTTGCCTACAGATAGTTAAAAAATAATCTTCTTGTTAGGCAGAAACAATAAAAAACCACCATTTTTAAAGAATGTAACAATACTGTATTCAATGTCCAGTATAATAGACGATCATTCAGTTAGCGTAGACTTCAATTGTTATTCGCGAAAACAGCGGTATTCAGTTCTTTAACAATTCTTATATATTCATTTTGCTTACAAAGCATTACTGAAATTGTTTTATTTGCTGTTGCTCTTTATATAAATAATAAATAAATGGAAAATTTGCAAGGCCTAATCTACCTTTTTATCATCCATATAAATGAACAGAGGTTTTGTATGTGCCCTGAATGAAAAAATCTAAGAAAGCACAATGATGATAAACTTAGTCTTTAGAACTTATCTCTTTTTTGAAATATTTTTCTTAATTTAAAGCTTGCAATTTGGAAGATAGATATTCGCGTAATGACCAGCTGTAACTCGGAAAGAACAGGCTCCAAATGATGAATTACTCCTGCCACCTCGACTTTTGCAATTATAATTTGATCTCAGAGACAAGTTGGAATCAGGGGAATAAGATGTCAGCAGTTCGGATTCATAGAAAGCACGATGGACTTGACAAACCAAAGAAAACTCTAGTAGTAAAATCCCAACTCTTTTAATTCACTTGATGAGTTATTTTAGTGCCTCTGCCAGCAAAGAATCATAGTGGTCAAGTCAATGTTGATCACATCGAGATTTGTAGGATTCATATCGATCAAGATTAGGATCGTTAGTGACTTTGCAAGTGCAATCTTCTGTTGATAGGGAACCAAGTGCTGAGAAAGATTCATTTTAAGTTAGTCATCTAGTTGTTAACAATTTCCTTAGGAAAAAGTCTAGGTCACATGCTTTAATTAGGATAGTTTTCAAATGATCTTCTATATCATCACAAATTACTGTCTGAAATCTCGACATAATTTTATCAGAGGGTTCATTAGGGTACTTTGCTTTTGTTAGACCGAATTTAGCAGAAGAATCAAAAACTGTTGTCATAGGGGAACTTGTTGTTTAAATCATATGAATGATCAGGCATCACAATGAATCTCACACACTTTCCTAATATTCTGAATCCAAGTGCAAAAGAAACTTAAAACTACGTTTGTTTTCATTTATCTGGGCAGATAAATAGATCAGTATTGAGTATAAATTATTTTCCAAATGACAAAGAGAATCATAATGTGCTAGTTTAGAACGAGGTTTATCTATGTCAAGAACGGATCGCCAAGCTCTTTCAAGTTTTCGGCCTTCGAGATTCATTTCTTGTAGATAGGAGTTCCCCCAAGAGACAAGATGGCGATCAGTTACAGTTATTGATTTATTAGGAGCGTGAGAGTCAAGAAGCAACTAATCATGAATGAAACATTTTGTTGCGCAAGAATATTATAGCTAAAAAATGAAAGTCGATCTTCAAATTTGCCGCATAATAAAATTTTTTAAATCACGTGTTAATAATGAAATCTCCTTGAGTTTTGTTGAATTAATACACGAGATTACAAAAACACGATTCTCGATAAAAAAATATATTTACATAAACGCAAAAAATATAAAACTTTCAAAGTGGCTGTACCATATTGATGATTAACGAACATATTATAAGAATCATGTTACCCATCAGCATTTATCGAAAGCTTTTGCATCATAAATATTTAAACAAGTTGCTGAATAGAATATGATTTTGATGTTAACAAATACATTTCTGTGTATATTTTTGTTTAAATTCAAAGAAAATAAATATATCACACGTTTCAACGACTATTTTAATAGTGTAGTATTTTTGGTAAATTTCATGTACTTCTTTCCCTTACAATAATTTTTGATCGTCATTCTAATTTTTTGCCAACTTGAATCCCATTTGGGCTACCTCCGTTAATAGTAAACTGTTACTAGTTTCTGATTTGCTGCTGTTCAAGTTGGCATTCCACCAATGCAATTCGCTGTTATTAGTTAGCTAAAAAAGTTAGGTTGTTCATTATATTAAATAATTTCATTTTTTTCTGTGACAATGACTATTCAATATTAATACAATATTAAAAGCAATTTATGCGTAACTGCAATGAATATACTTATTGAAAGTCTGTTTTTTAGTGAATAGAACTCAATTTAATGAATTAATTAGCATGATTCGTTTTCTCATGATTTATAAGAACCAATGTTGCCTTCAAGCAGTTGGCTCAGGACATTCAATGTATAGGAAACTGGGGTATATATAAGATCCGAAGTAACTTCACTTGCAATATTTAACTGATTCTGTTCAGTACATGCTTTTTTAACCCCACCTCCTCCCAGTAGCTCTGCCATTGACATTATACAGGCCGTTCGCAGGTTTTTTCGACCGGGAACATCTCAGTTGTGATCAACCTGAAAAACCAGGGCGAAATTGCTGAAATATTGAAAAATAGACTTGAAAAAAAATCTATCTTACCAACTTAATTTTTGACATTTTATAACGTATTACACTATATTTTATATTTAAGCAATCGAATCAAGGTCGAAAATAGGACGGGGTACATTCCACCATGTCACCCCCTTCATCGTACGCCACTAACATTTTAGCTGAGATTGGTGGTTTGGAGCGTAATTGAAGCAACTGCGTAAATTGCGCAAGCTTTTCTACTACACCTTAAGAGATTAGAGCGATGACCAGCATTACAACAAAAAATGCTAATGAAACTAATATTCAAATATAGAATAAAAATATAATCTATATATTTCTGTTGTCAACAGTTTCTTATACCAATTTAGGCTAGATTTGAAATATAAAACTAAACAACCATTCATAGTACATGCACCAAAATAGTCATGTTTATAGAATTTGGATTAATATCCATCATAGTCACTTTTATTTGTAAGCAGTGTCGTTTTCTAAGTGCATTTCTTCCAATTGTGGAACTCATTTCACTAATATTAACAAAAATAATTTACTGGGAATAAATGAGCTAAATATAATTTATGTACATTAAAGTTTCCGAATAATGCACATACATGTAAATGGAACTTTACCTGAATTTAAGTTTTCATGTTGCTTTCCGCATTATTATGAGTAGAGAATAAAGTTTCAAATTTTACTTATTTATTATACACTTATATTGCACCCTATTCCAGTCTTCTTATGAGGTAAAGAATAAAGTTAAATCATTCAAGTCAACGAGGGTTGAGCTGGTGACATCAATTTTTCATTTAAAAATGTTTCCAAAGTAAGATTGGCAATGATTAATGGATGCTAGTGATATGGTAGCTAAATTGTTGAAAGTACTGTTCTCTCAGTCAAATTCAAAATTGTATTTTAAAGCAAGAATTGAATACTTACATTCAAAATTCAGCCAATGCAACTATTAAACAAGGAATTAAAAATTTGTTATGCATAGATTTCTTTGATTTTAACGATAAAATATGTTTAAATTTAAATTTTTTTAACTTTCAAATATTACCATTATATTAAATTTCTAATCGGATGGCTTACCGTTTGCTAACAACTTAATTCAATTTAATTGAACAGGAAGGCAGTATTTGATGTGGGGAGTTCAACTTAAATGAGCTTTTCAATTCAATATCAAATTCATTATCCAGTGAAGCAGTGAGAGCACTATTAATTTCCCATAATAGTGGGCGTGTGAAGAACAGACTAATAAATTTTCCTCCAAAGATTAGCTATTTAGCTTGACAGGCTCTTGAAATAATATCTATTAATATTTTAGATATTTCAGGAGTCATTTAGTAAATTGTGGATTTGAAATTTTTTAGGAAAATAATGTTTGAATCCTGCCTTCAAATTATTACGATCAATGTGTTTGTTTTTGACATACATGTTAATATCTAATATTTAATCAGTTGTCTATACAATGGATTATATATAATTAGGACTTGATGTGGAGAACTTCATCATTACTTCGTTATTTTATACTAAGAAATTAAATATGTACAAAGTAGTGACTTTGTCTAAACTAAGTAAATCTTGTTTTAACACTATTAGTCCTGACGACGAGGATGCCCTATTAAGCTTTCATAGTGAAACTTGAAGAATTTTTCTACCTTTTAATGAGGATAATAACCCTTTAATATATTTTTAATATCTGCTCATTTTATATATGGTATGGTTTTTCAACTCGAGGCATAGTCTTTCTATTTTTGCAAAAGCTTATCATTCTTATTGTTAGTAATAAAAAACTGTGTAAAGCAAACACGAAAATTATATTTTAGAAGTTAGGAATACATTCTAATGAATTCCATTATTTCCAACTGCTTAAAACTAATATTTAATATACTTCAAAAAAATCCCCAAACTTTGAGATTTGATGACGTCATCAAAATATTTATGGCAACAAATTTTTGAATATTCTAATTTTAAACTGTTGTTAAAAAGAATATTTGGGCAATGGACTAATGCAATCCAGAGTTAAATGAGAGGAATACTTTATCCCTAAACCTCAAAAGGCCAAAAAGCCCATGTCGAATAGGGTTTAGCACATTGCTGCATAAGCTTATCCTCCATAGTTGTCCCTACTAACTGAGTATAATTACTTGCTGTTGAAAATATATTTATATAAAAGAGCACTGTTGATCTCCAATAGTAATAACTAGAATCGGTGATAACGAAGAATCCAGAATTTGACAAAGCAGTGGTTGTAAGCGTATAGAAAACACAATCTTTCCAAAAATGATTAGGGGGTGCAAGAAATTCACAAAGATGGCGATAGAATAGTTTAAAAACAATGTTATAAAATATGTAGCAGACGAAGATGACAGTTTTTATATTCATCATAACACACATATTGACACTCTATTCTCATAAATCTTTTCCTTAAATACTTTAACAATTTAAATATAATATTTCATGGAAATAGTGTCACTGCACATTTGGAGCAAAATTCAAATATTCATATTTATTCTAGTAAATTCGAAAAAATTCCAACATTAAAAATTAATTGCTTCCGGTATATTGAATTGGAAATTTGTAAAACGCAGCTGTGCTGCAAAGAATATTACAGTTATAATACAGCAGACATTATTCACTGTTCTTTTCAAAAAGATATATTAACATAATAATCTTATATCAATTGTTAATAATGTCCTCGATTGCCATTTTCTGAAACATTGTAATCGTGAAATAGTTTATGAATTTTGAATGCATGCATAATATTGTTAGATAAATACATTAGTAGAAAAGTGGAAATCAATATTAAAGTTGGAATCAGTTACAATGTTGACAATGAAATTACCAAAGATAATCTTCATATGTATGCTATCATGACATCAAAGATGATATATATATATATATATATAAAAGGGTTAGGTTTAGGGTTAGGATTTAGTAAAATTTTGGTGCATTACATTAAAAGTACTTTATTTCCAATGCTTATAATTTTCACGAAATGTAATAAAATTATATTGCTCATTACTTTGCCTATTACTTTTAATTTTACTTATACAGTTTTATTCAAATGTAAATATTTAATGAATCTCATGCTACTAAACATGTTGTGTATTGATTAAAGCAAATCATATATTTCTATGGGCAAACAATGCATTAAAAACAATATATTGACTCTAAACATTATTGTGTTGCCTAAATAACGAATGATTGTTCTCAAAGATAACGCGTTACTATTTACTATTTTATTAGTGTAATAATGCATAATATTACTCGTTACTAAGATATTATTGTACATTACAGTAAAGCATTATACCCAACTACATATATATATATATATATATAAATCTGAAATGCCAAATTACAACAACAAATTAATGCTAATGAAAATTAGAAAATATTCTATAAATTTACGTTGTTAGAATAAGTTTAATTAAAACATTCGTCTTTTATGCTTTGCAAGTCACAAACTTGAGTGACATGTTAAGAGACAGTTGTTAAAAAGTGCGTCTAGACCAATATTCTTAATGAATGAGAGACTAATCAATTCCTTATTTGTTTAGTTATAATACGTTATTAATTTCATTGAAAAATCTCCTAAGTCATTCTTCTCATTTCACAATTAATTGCCAAATCACATTCAAACTTAAACAACTCGCATGTTTTTAAAATAAACCAAAGTGTGCATTGTTTACAAATATAACTCTTAAGCCTTTGAAGCTTGATGGTACATATGTACCGTTTTTCTAGACTACTATAATTCACAGTTTATTTGTATTTGGCATGCTTAATCTTATTATGACAGTAAGTTAATCCATTTATAAATTTTCTGTAACATTTCTAATTGCTCCTCAAACTTCTTGTTTTTTAATTGAGTATGATATTCCTGTTTGACCAATCTGATCACTGATTTGAAAACAAATGTAATTAAACGAATGATGTGGCTAAAAAGAGAGTTTTACTATTAATGCGTGTGAAATATACCATATTGATCCTAGTTTCTTACTATTCATTTTGGCATCATTAATGGACTCCCTAGTGTAGCGTCATAAATGCATTTCAAAATTTAATTTTGATCATAGGGCGCTTCTTACCATCTGATTAATACAAATCATACGTTTTTTACTACTACAGCAGCTTCCGTTTCCTTTTGGGCCCCAATTGGTTAAATCATGGTATAAATAATTTGGTTGAGAATCCTATTAATAGAAAATTAGGATAATTTGCAAAATAACCATATTTAGAAGCTACACAGTTTACACAGCAATATTGCTTCACTATAAAAAATTTGTATATTTAATATTATTTGCTTCTGTCTGGTAAGTATCTCACCCCAGTAATTGTTTACTCAAGTGTTTAAAATATTTGCAGTCGAATAAATATTGTCTTGCATTGGGCTATTTATTGCAAGCATTTTAAATGTCAAAGCGATTAATATTTGGCTATGACGAAGTTACAACACGCTCTGTCTCTATGTAGGTTTTCAAAATAAAAAAACTATTAGAAAGCAGTTTATGTAAATAGGTTGCGCATTAACCGTTTTCAAACTGGAAGCATATCAAAGCAGTTTCATCTATTACTTGTGCAGTGCCTTTGTGTAACAAATGATATATAGAAACAAAAGATTCTATAGGCTTAATTAAGACCCATAAAAATAGTGTAAAATATTTAAATAATTTAAACGTAAATATTATTTGTTCGATTTTTTTCCTCAGATCTTTCTTTTACAAAATATAATTTAATTTTATTTCTGTTTTGAATTTTCATATGTATTCATAAAACAGAACGACTAACTTCATTTACATTAAGGCAATAGTCCAATATTATCAATGGCCATTATTAAATTAAGCAGTCTTAGCTCTTAGAGTTATGCGATATTTCGAAGATTAGATTAGCCGTTGGTCACCCTGGATCAGACTATATCCATTTTTTATCAATTTTTAAGATAAAAATCGAGAGTGTAGACGATCCTACTTAATTATATACTAAGTAGCTAACAGACTACCAAAACACCAATTATTGAATTTTAAGCTTGCTTCCATTTCAAATTAACTCGCTTTGTTTATAGATGTTATTTTCTATTGGTGTTGATCAAAAGATAACTGTTGCATTTTGCAAATAAATTCCAAAATTTTTTTAGTCAATCCACAATTTCTTGGTAAAAAAATCTTAAGGGCTTGATAAGATTTATTCAACCTTGGGATAATCTAAACTAACTTGAAATCAAACAAATACAATTTTGATGGATGCAATTAAACTTTATTGCATTTAGTTTTACACCGCTGTGCATGTGCAAATACTCTCTCATTTGATGGGTCATAAAATCTGCCAGACATTTATTTACTCAACGAGTAATGGTCCATAGTGTAGAACATTGTCTCGAAAATTAGAATTTATTAATTCATCTAGACTATTAGTTATGGGAATATATTTTATTATACTTTTATCTTGATAAACATCCAATAAAGAGAAATTCTGTGGTTCACTCAGTAGAAGCTTGTGTGAATATATACATCATTTGCAGCTAACGAAGTTGAGGACTTAATGCAATGAAATAAGTGAAAATCATAAGTTTAAAAAGCTTTCAAATGAAATCCTACAAGCGTATTGCAAAACTCACACTTGGATAATTTAAATGTCGTTTTAAAAAACAACAAAAATAAATACCTTATAACTTAGCTAAATCAGTTAACAATTCGGATCTTGAAAATACTTAAATTGCAATTTCAAATTACTAATGAAACAAGTGCTTACTCTACTTTGACAGTATGATTGAACTTCGTATTTCAATTTCAATGCAAGATTTTTTATACAACCATTCATGAAAATTACACTTTAGATAAATTGATTCTTATAAATATTTCAATTATGTAGTTTTTCTGATAAATATTTTTATTTGGATTAATGTAAATCTATAGGTCTAGGTGCACAAAAACCATGAATTATTTATCCAGGGTTGAAACTAGAATACATCTAGATCAAAACGTACAAAGTCTAAGGCTTAAAGTTTAGCTGGACTTACTATGTAGCAAATGTTCTTATGGCGTTTTATACATAGAATCGTATATTTATTCTAAAAAATTGATCAGTTAGTGTTCAATGTCTTTAATTACATTGATAATAACGTTAAATTTTTGTTTTGCAGATGTTTGGTATAAATAGAAAAATTAATTTTGTTTTGGGTTTAGTTTAAGATATCTGATGAACTTGGGTTGGGTCTGGATGTAATGTACTTTTGTAATATCACTAGATCTGGTTAGGATTTTAAGATCAACTTTTAACATTGAGGGTTGAATCTAATTGCTGCATTGTTAATCAATATTAAAACTGCTACCAGTTAAGTAATAGCCAAGTCAATGCTGCATACCATTTGTACAAATTAACATTCACTGCTACATTTATGTTCTTATCAGAAAAATCAATATTTAGAAAATGTTTCTACTTTAAAATATAGTCACTGATTTCTTGAATATATGATATTTTTTAGAAGTAGATCGATAAGTTATGTTTTATTGATTGATATGGCCTCGTATACATTAGGGAAAATGTCGAATTCTGCTTTGTGCAAAATCATCTTAGCGGTATATTTGACAGCTGTTACGTTAAAATTAGCACGCCTGCCTTTAGCAATTCCCTTCTAGAGTAAGCAATTCATTAATTCTAATACATCAAGCGCTATAAACCATGAAACGTATACTTTAATAAACTGCATGCAAAAATACCGAAGATGATGTCTTTCAAAACGTAAGAATCTTTTTATTATATATTTTTTTTGAAAATGCATAACGGACTAACAGAATAATACACTTGTCTTAGAAGTGTTCAAACAGAGAGGTGGAAATTCTTCTGCCTTATTACATTGCTCTTACTTACTTCACCACCTAATTTAATTTACCTAAAATTTTGTTGCTTTTCCAAATTTCAAAAAATTAGTTAATTGCCGAGCATTTCTGCCAATGTCGAAAATCATGATCTGGAATATGGGATTCTAAAATACCTCTAAATCAGTTTCTTCCAACTGATATAGTTTAAAGGTGAGACTGCTCGGAACTGATATCTAAGAAAACAGTGCAAGACCTTAAGATCACTGCGCTGCAAAGTGTATATTAATTCTGTAAAAGCCCTCCTTCATATTATAGACCAGTCAATTTTGTATAAGAAGTAAGACTTTAAAAGACAGTTGAAGAAATGCTAGTTGTACTTTAAAAAAAGAAAGATATTGACCTCAATTATATGAACATAATACATTAAAAGCAAGCATATTAAATTTGTTTATTTCCAAAGGTTTTATATGATTAGTCAGAATTTCAATAAAAACGAATAAAATTTCTTTCAAATTTTTTGGAAATAATAATCTTTGATACAAACAGAAATAATATATATATATATATATATATATATATATTATAATTAAAATTTTAAAATATACATGTATACAATATTAATTGGCATAAATATTTCGGATTGTACTGTTCATTTATTTTTCTCTAAATTATATAAATTTGTAAAAGTTAGAAGCATAAATTAACTGTTTACTTTGAACCTAAATACACATCTAAGAAAAATTCAAAGTTGGAAATTATAAAAGAAAGCTGCACAATATAATAAGACTGGCTTTATGTTGCGGTACCCTACTGATCACTAAGAACAATTTTCAAGCAAATAAAACTAATTTCATGCAAGAAATTCCTCAATATTAAAAATGATTCAGTCGAGCTATATTAATATGCCATTAGATACTCATTCCATTTAAATTAAAGTATTAATAAATAACATATTATATAAAACTTTGTATTTTGTTATTTTACTTCAGCTGATTTTTGCGAGTCACTGTGAAATTCTAACTGAAAATACACCTAATTTTTATTTTTACACAGCAAAATCTGTATTTAAAGTAATTAATATGATTTCTACGCTTTTTTAAATTTAATGAAATAGAAATTAGCGTGAAGAATAATTTTGTAATGCATACAACCTTACGACGTAATTATTAAGCTCGCGCCGCAAGGCTTTTGCCACATCTACATCGCACATCGATTTCAAGTTCTGTCAGTCAAGCTGCATTTATTTTAAGTACATGAATATATAAATGCAATTTTTCTGGAAGCTGTTACAATACGTTAGAAGGCAAAAATATCGGATTTTTTGTAGCAATGCAGTTACCGCAGATGTAAACATTATTGTGTAATGAAGCTTATCTTACGCTTTTTGGGTGAATATTTGATTATAATGTGAGAGTTATAGATTCCACGTTCGGTGAAAATTCGAAATTATAAAACAGTATTTAATGTGTTATTAGCTACATAAAATACAACAGCTGTAGCATTTACATTCTTTATGTTTCCACAGAAGAATTTAATTGTAACTTATATGGAATTACTTGAATAAAATTCGTTAAGTAAAACAGGAAACGCTATTTTTAGTTCAAAGGAATGCAGTTCTTTTTTGTATTTCAATATAGTACTTTGAATTGTTTGTTGTAAGAGATAAAGTGAATTTTTAGGGTAGACAGTTAAGCTGGCTATTGGTTTTAAGTTTTTTTATAAGACCAAGATATACTTTAACAAAGGCTTTGACTAAATATAGATGCCTTCCCTGCATACAAAAAATTTTCTAAAGATTATTCCCTTAAGATTGTAACTAAAAGTTTATATAGATGGCAAACTTTGGAATTTGAACGTATTTGGAACGTTCAATTATTTTTTGATATTATAATTTGGTGACTTAAGATATTCAATTTCTTCATTTTAGAAATTACTTTGGATTTTTGACAAAATTTAATTGATAAACTTAGGATAAGATTTCCATTAAGCCACCTGATTTATATACAAATATTGCTTTCACTTTAATAGTTTGTGTTTTTGACATTTGATTTACCATATTTATTTGAATATTTCACCTCCTTGCTCTCTTTTACTATTTCCGTAATCGTCTCATTAATACTTGTCCATTAAATTGTCTGGATATTCATTTTTCTAAGATTTGAATTAAATGTGATAAATTCTTGATCCATTATATGATAAAAGCTTGTAACTGCCAATATTCCTAATATTGATTCTTGATTCTGTGGTTAACGATATTCTGTGAATTAATACAAAGCTTTGTAATAAACAGGCTTATTAAAACTGTAAAAATCATTAATAAATTGTTGTTGAAAATTCTTATTTCGTAATATTTGAACTAGTGGTTATTGAAAATTGCCGAGCGTTAAATTCTAAGAATATTTCAATTTTCAAAACAAAGTGTTCCGTGGTTTTCATAAATTCAATTCTTTGTACAAATATTTGTTGGGAGGGTTTTGGCGAAGGCTGAATTAGAAGTAAGAAAACCGAATAAAATTTGAAATGCCATAAATTTGCTAAAAAGGTTAACAGAGTGAAGTAATCGACTTAGTATTTAATGATGATTTGATGAGAAAATGTAACTCTTATGTGTTTTGTTAGTTTGCAAGACATGTTCTATAGTTGATACAAATTTTGATATTTGTAATAACGTTTCCGACATTTTTTAAATTGAAGTCAGCATTATTAAGAATTGAATGTTTATTCATCTAATCAAATTTTCCACTAATACAAACAATTTAAAAATCTTATAATAAATTTAATAGAATTATACCTGTAAATAATATTTTTAGTAATTGAACAAAGTTGATAAGAGACTTTTGGATAAATATTTGAATATTATGATAACCTTTTTGATTATGAGCCATTTGAAAGTTACAGAGAAAAATTTTTAGTATAAAAAAAATAAGCAAATGAATATTCACCAATTGAATATAAATATAAACCATAAACTGTCAAAATTTTTAAAACGTTTTATGTTTGACCTGATTTGTTCAACCCTACAATTACATTAAATATCTTATTGAACAAAGTAGTTCTGAAAAACTTACAGGCCTGAGATTATTTCTGATTAGCATTCCAAATCTTAGTGATGTATCCACAAGTAAAGTGATAAGTTTCTTTCTATACTAAAGTACGCAATCATGAATGTCTAAGTGATTTTCAATTTTCGCCGCTAAGCGTCGCTATATGATTAGATTTGTTAAAACTATCCTGCGCCATGCTATGCTAAATCCCGTGCATAGTTAGGAACAATTAATGTACATTTTGGATATTTGCATTTATTGGACAGAAATTCCGTTTCATAAAATTTAATTAAATCAATAAAAGTCTATAAAACTGTGAATAATAAACGAAAGGAAATTAGTCATGCAAATTATTTACTTTATCTGATATTAAATTATTAGTATAATTGTCTGAATATTTGAATTTCTCTGTTATCAGAAAAAAAGAATGGAAGGTTAAATGAGGTCACTCACTATTGTAAAAACCAATTTTTTTTACTAAATTTATGCTTTAAAGTCTTAGGAAATATTTTGAAAAAACACAACTTGCTTACAAAAATCTCACATCCTTCTAATACTATGTAATCTTTTGAAATGGAACTTTTTAAAGGCTACAATGATTTTATTAAAAGTTTTATAACCGCACATCGTTTGTAAACTAAAGAAGGTATCCTTGCCAACACCAACACATGACAGGTGAATATCTACCACTTTCATTAACATTTTAATAGTTGCCGAGAGAGTAGTAGCAAAAATTTAGTTTCTTCCAAATAGTGCTTTTTATCATTTTTTTCATAAATTGTAGATATACATGCATTGCATTTTAATATTTCTATAATATACATATTTGCATTTTTATTAAAACTATTTCAATCTTTTCTCTTACACTACAATTTTTTCTACCCAATAAAATTTGAGAACAATGTCACAAGCGTAGTTAAACTTAAACAAATGTTTAAAAATATCGATAAAATGTTCTTTAATGTAAAATCTCCAGACTTATGCGAAATCTTTTACAAGACTGATTCCACAAAAATCACTTTTAGAGTTTTGAAAAAAAATGATTAATGCAAGATTGAAAAGTTCAGAAGTTCATCTCTGGGACATTTGAATTTATTTCAATTGATTTCATTGAAAAATGAATTGTGGGAGTCTCTATGTATTCTTGTGAATAATAATCCACACGATTTGCAATTTATCAATGACTTGATGCACTGAATTATATCAATATCACCAAACTGATCAAGCTGCAAAATTTAACGAGATATATCAATGCAATTTCTTTCAAATATTTCAGCAACACTTATATAGAAATTACTCTCACCCAGAAGTGCACAACAAATTATTACTAAAACAAATATTTTAATATAAATTATTTATTTTTAGGTTAAAAAAATTAAATAATTTATTTTCTGTTGACAATAATTGTGTCGTTCTGAAAATAAAGAAAATTTAGCAGATATTAATTTGCGGATTACCGGAAGAAATAATTCAAAGAAAGCATTTTGAAACAAAGCTCTCAAAGAACTTGTTAGCAATGATTTAGAATAAAATTTAATATTTAAATAATATATTTTTTGATAAAATATTATGAATTATATTATTAGACATCCCGGACACCACGACTTTCACAAAAATGCATAAAGCATTCCCCAATGTCACCCGATCACAGAAGTTACCCAGAAAACACAAAAATGGCGATATACTTTGTTTGTAGGGAGAGGACTCTTAATAAGATTCACTACCAATGGTAAAGATCATTTGAAGTTTCACCAGTTAGAGAACGAATTCTGGGCTTACTGCTTTGCGTATACATACATGTCCTTAATAAGTTGTGCCAAGTCATCTAACAACTTGATTAGAAATAAGGATGAATTATTAACCTAAAACAGCCTAATGTCCTTGTAAAATGACAAACTGTTTTTCGAAATTTTGAAAAAAAATTTCCAAGCTTACTAGAAAATTTCGAAATCCTGAGTCATGCAAACATCTATTGGTGAATGGGCTAAAATGTAATGTTGAAAATTCGTACAAATTACGCTCTTCAATTCACTCATAAAAGAGCGGAATTAATAAATAATTGAGTGAAATCGGCCAAATGTTGCTGTTATTTATTCATTTGTTCCTTTCTAGTTTGTGTTATAGAAATTCATGTTTAAAACAATGCCGTTTTGTATGCAAACTCTAAGTAAACAATGAATGCTTGATAAACAATTCCAACAAACATGACGCTTGTTTTAATGAATCTTTGGAAAACAAGACACTTCGGTTGTCTATCAATAACAATATGCTTTTTCATCATATATTTCGTCAGCAGTTCTCATTATGAAAGGTAAATATTTGTAAATTGCTTATTGGAATTTTAAACTGTTCTACTTATTTAACTGAACGTAAATTTAACAACTTTTTTGAACTGGTGAGTTCAATAAAAGATTTAAAATTGCATTGTGTTTCTTCTGGTTGCTTTGTAGCGAAATGATTTCATAACTAGAAGTGAACAAATCTTGTCTATATATCTACTATGTACAGTATTTGGTTAGTTAACTGTTTACTTAAAAGCCTTTTCCTGTAAGGAGGGGAATTTTTTTGAATATTAAATGATATTTAATTGCAAAAAATTCAGATATGTGACTAAGATTTAACTTGCCTCCTTTTTCCGAAAATGAAACTATTTTTTTCGTCCTAGGATACTCTCAATTTTTGAAAATTTATAAAAAACAAGTATCTATTTATCATATCATGTTGCAAAGGTAATCAATAAGGAAGTAAAATAAATCTAAAACAAACTTTATACCACTTTCTGAATATGTGTGAATATGTGAATGCTTGTAACAGAAGTAAAATTACACTCCATTTACTCCACAATTTGATCCAGTGTATGTTAAGAAGAAAATGTCATGATAATACAGTTTAACAGACAGTTTATTACTAGATGCCGCACATTATATGTTGGTGATATTAATTTAAAGATTAAAGCGATTTGAATTTTCAGAATAATTTTTAAAATAATTTATAATCCTTTCTGCTGACACTTTTCAATATATTCAATTTTTTTTAACAAATATTGATGTAAACATTTGTTCTTCAGAAGTGTATATTCAATTTGCAAGTGCTTATTATTGATTACAAAAAATGGATTATTATCAGTATGACGGATGTCTCAGCTGCAGCCATTCAAAGTTGCTGCAAAAATATAAATTTAAAAATTTATTGCAGTAAGAGATTTGAAATAATAAATACAAAGCCTATATATATATATATATATATATATATATATATATGCAAATTACCTTAATGAATGTTCCTTGCTTTATTGTATTTAATGAATATTTCAAAATATAATAAATTTTATGTTTTAATTTAGCAATCACTCCGCTTTAATTTCAAAAATATTATGACTACAAACTTTCCAACCTAGCTATGCCCAAGATTTTGATATAAATAAAGAAAGCAGGGTTTTGGCTTAAATTTCCACATAACTATGATGTTTGCAAAATTGCACACTGGGCACTTTTGTAGAGAAGGTTAAAAACCAAGCCTGAGGCAATTGTTTTATTAAATAATCGATATGTTTGATAATTATTTGCAACTATTTTCAATAAATAATATAATTAAATTTGCGCTAGGAAATTATTAACTTTTTAGAAATAACTCTATAACGTTTGACAAATTGCAATACTGCAGCACAGAAAACAAAAAGATTTTTTTTCTAAAGACTTACAAAACGGGATCGAGCACGATTTCATGCATTCTGGGGCACTATGCGTTAAAAAATAACAAGTATGTTGGGATGCCGCACTTAGAAGTAAGTAAAGAGTTTATAATTTATTGCTTCATTAGTAAAGTTCTTGCTACTCAACGTATTCTGGACATTTTTAGGTTTGTAGATAATAATAATATTAATGCGTCAGAAATAATAATATGAGATCAATAATCTTGTATTAGAACGTTAATTTTTTATATTTATTGAATAATTATCAAAGTAAAGACAAATAAAAATGCAAAGATTTTAGGAAATGAGGTCAGTATACTCCAAGTTTTACTTGGGTAATTTTACCAAATTTACAATAAAAAAAACTGTAGTAGTAAATACTTAGACTGTTCTTTGGCTTTTATCTAAAAGTCTGGAAATATTGGAAAACGTTTAGCATTATTGTGCTGTGCAATAATGTAGACCATAGTAATGCACAATGCCTGTCTGATTTTCTATCGAAAAACGATGCTAGGAACTTCACATTAAATTTTAAAATTATTTTAAAATGAATAAATATGCCAAAGGTTTAATATTAAGCTAATTTAGATTTTCAAATAAATCCAGCAGCGTTTTACTCTGGTTGCCTAAATGATCAATTACTTGCTAATTAATTAAATTTATTTTAGTATTTTCGAATTTAGCGATGTATAATTTGATGCTTTCAAACAGCAGTAAATTTATTTTCCTCAATTTTCAAAATTAGAATTCATTCAATTCTAAATACGGTTTTCTTGTGTTAATGACCAGCATTTAAAAGAAATTTTCAACGAGAATTTACATATTATGTGTCAATTATTCATCACTGTTCTTTTGAGAGACTACTAAATGAGTCCGCAAAATATTATTTATAAGGCATTCTCAATAGGGTTCCAATCGTACTGGAACCACGAGACAATACTTTAATCAAAAATTCCTCAACGCTTTTAACAGGAAAGCCTGATTGCTAATAGCTTGCCAATTTTGAACAAATTGTTGTAAATGTGTGCATGTTTATAGGGACATTAATTTTGAACACTAAAATTTTGAATAAATCCGAGTGAGAAATTTTTTCTGTATATTTTGTTTAAATTGGCGCTAGTGGATACATTTTGTCTAGCGCCAGATGTACGCATCACGAAACTATTTAATGATATATATATA
>CABFPE010000052.1:1493994-1521638 GCA_900660155.1 Hofstenia miamia | reverse complement strand
TATATATATATATGAATCTTCTAATTTATAAATTCAGTATGATATGGACCTTATGGTAGTCTTAACAAATTCTGATAATTTGGGTAATGTCGTGTTGGGTTATTACTTCAAAATTTGAACAATTTTCCTGTTAGATTGGGTCAGGTAAAATCAGTAAATTGACCGGGTAGTTTCGGGTACATTTTTCTCTCAATTCCGAAACATTATTTATATCGCAATTTTAAAGCATTTTGCTTTCGTTATCACTATCGTCATTAATCCTTAAAAATCAACAGTATTATCAACATATATACGAAGGCTAATACGTAGGACCTAGGTTATGATACAATAATTATTAATGAAATAATTTATGTTTTGAATCGCAAAGATCCTTTTATATAATTCCAATACTAATATTTCATCAAATTACATCTAAGACATTTATAGATACATCAATATTTAACAAAGCAGCCTGTCCATAACAAATATACATTTTATATAGTGCAAAAATATGGGTTTATACCTGATATTGGCTAACATTTTCTAATGGGTTTAAGCTATTTAATATCTTTGCAATTATATTATAGCCATGTAAATACCTGTTTATGATAATTGTTAATCATACGAAATGAATTTGCATTTAGAAACGGAACTATGGAAAATACAAGTTACCCAACTTTAATCCACTGAAGCCTTTCCAACAGAATGAAATCGATAATCCATTAAATAATTCAATAGAATTTATTCTTCACCATTCAGTTGTTAACTTTAGCGAAATTAATTCAGTTATTGCAAAGTCATCATGTTCTATGTACATGACGATACTAAGAAGCATTCCATCTGTGTTTATATCAAGAATGAACTTTTTCAATTGGCCTGTCATTCTGGATTTACATGGTAACGATACTGAAAACGCTATACACATTCTAGAAAACTTCGAAAAGTTTAAGCCAGTTATTGCTCAGCATAAGATGGGGCATGTACAATTGGGCAATTGGTATTATCAGCAATTAACAGGTAATATATCAGTAAATTATGAAACTATAAGTTCAGTCCTAACATCAGCAAGCAAAATGTTTGATCTTGTATTAATTAGTGAATATTTTGATGAAGGAATGGTACTGCTTTATCAAACAGCCAATTTATCTATTGATGATGTCACTTATATCCCACAAAGGGTTGCAAGGAAGGATTCAAGGAGTCTATATCCCGAGAAGTATCTTAAGCTAGTCAACAAACACTTAAAAGCAGATTTGTTGATATATAATTACTTCAAGTTAAAATTTGAAAAAATCGTTAGTGCTTATGGAGAAAGAAAATTGGCTAAGGAGGTATATCGATTCAGAAACTACAATACTAGAAAAAGCTTATTATGTAAAGCTTCCAAATGTACAACAAATTGTTCCATAGAAATGAAGGAATTCTGTGAAAACATGCATAATGGAGTTTATTCGATATTCAATAAGCTGATAAACAAACAAAAGATTGCTGATGGGCTATGGGAACATGAAGAAAGACTTGTTTAACTTAAAACAGTGGGTTGCTTCAAAATCTTAAGAACCGATAAATTGCTTAGAAAACTCCTTAAAACTACTACAACTCTGATGCTAGAAAGCTTTATTTTAAAGTAATATAAAATTTTGAGAACTATATTTTATGAAATATTGGCAGAAGCATTAATGGACTTATCCTCTTATGAGGAATTGCTAAAAATTGTTAGAAAATATGTGTAGTTAAATATTCTACTATAAACGTAAATAGGAAGAATAAATGCATATGAGGAATATTATTTTTAAATATAGCATTTCTAATGTGAGATAAGCTATTGTTTAGAAGATAGACTTGACAAAATCACCCAGAATAATTATTTCAGAGTGATTTGAGGAAACCAAAAAACCAAATTTATCTTGAACAGATTTACAAAATATTACTAAGAAAATGATGTATTTTACCAAGTTATTTTAATTATTTACATATTCCCATTAATCTTGTTGCAATTATATCAATAGATTATGAAAAATAAAATATAATATAACTGTGCATTGATTAGATAAATTTTCAATTCTAAGCAAATACATGTATTCCATTTTTGACGGACAATTGAATCAAATCTGTTGAGCATATGAATTTACGCAATGAAAGGAAATTTACTGCGTCAGAACATATTTCTAACATTGCCTCCATCCCTTAAATTAATATATAAAAGTTTTTATTTATACTCATAAATCATTGGTAAAAAGAAATGATATTGAACAATTCAAAATTTCATTTTGGTAGAATTCCTTTTGATTTAATAATATGTCCCAAGAGTGTTAAGAAAACTCAATCAAAGCCAAGTTCATGAATTGCAAAAAAATAATTGCATGAAACAGCTTTTTTACGAATCAATTGTAAATTGAACTGAGACACTATGAAATTTAAGATATTTCAAAAATTGTTCACTTAGTGTCAACATTAACAAGATATTAATAATGCAATTATATAAAGAAATATGAAGCCAATTTGAACATAGTGATATTTTTTGCCATTCATTAAACCCTTTTCGAATATTATTACTAAAAAACCTGTTAATTTTCTTTGATTTGATCGATAATATCACATTTATTATTGTAGGGTTTGTCAAGGTCAAATTTGTTTTGAATAATACCTGATTGATATCAAAACTTAGTTGTATATGGGTACATAAATCATGAATTAAGGATCGTATTAAACAATGAAAATGTAGTTTTTGTTTGACATTATCTAGCGCAACATTGAGCATTGCTTGCTCTAAGATGGCACTAACTCTACAGCAGATCCTTTAATGAATCAGTTGGCGCATCCAAAAAATTATGCATATCTTAAATATCAAACATACTTAAGGTTAGATACGACAGAATCAACATTTTATATTTGGAGAATTTTTCTCTAATTCTAGTTTAACATGTTATAGTCGCAATCAAGGATTGAATATTTATGATTACCAATATTGTGTTGCCCAATTCATACCTGTTGCTTTCTCAATTTCGGAGACGTCAGTCAAAGCCATTTTAAGGCTTAAGAACAGCGAAAACATTAGAAAATCATTTTTCGCAGTGAGATTTTAAGTCACAGTAAAATGTGCGTTTATAGTATTGATTTCACGTGTGTGTCACAAAGTGCAGATGCAATAAGCAGGCTAAGTCCAAATCTAAGAGAATACAAAGAATACTTTCATTAGTTAAGTTCAAGTTTATAATGATAGGTGTTTGAAAGCGTACCAACGTAACAGTACACTTGTTGTTTTGTTGTTGGCCAACTGCTATAAAACTGATTGATAGTGGGGTAGGTCTTAGTCAACAGCCTACTAGAGTATCATTAGTGACAAAACAGCAGGCTACAAGCGACAAACTGTTTGAAGATCAACATTCAGCTAATGATGAAAACAAAATTTTTCATCATTCAACATTTTGAACATTGCAGTTCGAACTAGTTTTAAATTCTCTAATTTTCAGTCTTAGCGCCCATGGAATCAACAACAAAATTTACTGCTTCTTTATATAAAAATATACCACCCAACCCGATTCAGGCAGACATCTATGCCGCTTAAGGTAAGGAAGTATATGGAAGAATGTCGGTATTACATAAACTAACGATAAATTCATTAACTAAAAAGTATATATATTTTTTTTCAAAGTGCAAAAACCAATTTATTCATAAATGTATTATTTTGAGATTTTATTCTACATATATATTACAGTTTACTAAAACGTTTAATTTTGAATAGATTTTTTGAATTGTTTTTTTTATAATTAAGAGATTTAAGAAATATAAAATAATAAAATTAAAAAATACAAGCATTAACTCATGGATTATTAATGGTGCACTAGTAGTAGCTATGTGGAAATAAATTTTNTCAGTTGGCGCATCCAAAAAATTATGCATATCTTAAATATCAAACATACTTAAGGTTAGATACGACAGAATCAACATTTTATATTTGGAGAATTTTTCTCTAATTCTAGTTTAACATGTTATAGTCGCAATCAAGGATTGAATATTTATGATTACCAATATTGTGTTGCCCAATTCATACCTGTTGCTTTCTCAATTTCGGAGACGTCAGTCAAAGCCATTTTAAGGCTTAAGAACAGCGAAAACATTAGAAAATCATTTTTCGCAGTGAGATTTTAAGTCACAGTAAAATGTGCGTTTATAGTATTGATTTCACGTGTGTGTCACAAAGTGCAGATGCAATAAGCAGGCTAAGTCCAAATCTAAGAGAATACAAAGAATACTTTCATTAGTTAAGTTCAAGTTTATAATGATAGGTGTTTGAAAGCGTACCAACGTAACAGTACACTTGTTGTTTTGTTGTTGGCCAACTGCTATAAAACTGATTGATAGTGGGGTAGGTCTTAGTCAACAGCCTACTAGAGTATCATTAGTGACAAAACAGCAGGCTACAAGCGACAAACTGTTTGAAGATCAACATTCAGCTAATGATGAAAACAAAATTTTTCATCATTCAACATTTTGAACATTGCAGTTCGAACTAGTTTTAAATTCTCTAATTTTCAGTCTTAGCGCCCATGGAATCAACAACAAAATTTACTGCTTCTTTATATAAAAATATACCACCCAACCCGATTCAGGCAGACATCTATGCCGCTTAAGGTAAGGAAGTATATGGAAGAATGTCGGTATTACATAAACTAACGATAAATTCATTAACTAAAAAGTATATATATTTTTTTTCAAAGTGCAAAAACCAATTTATTCATAAATGTATTATTTTGAGATTTTATTCTACATATATATTACAGTTTACTAAAACGTTTAATTTTGAATAGATTTTTTGAATTGTTTTTTTTATAATTAAGAGATTTAAGAAATATAAAATAATAAAATTAAAAAATACAAGCATTAACTCATGGATTATTAATGGTGCACTAGTAGTAGCTATGTGGAAATAAATTTTAACAGATACAAATTCACGTAATTCAACTGCATATAGATTGATTGAGTGTCACAAAATTAAATATTAGAATTTGATAACTAAATTTTTACACAGATATAATTTCGACTTAGATTAAAGAGCCTGGTTTACCAAAAAGCATAAATCAATACCAGGTAGGAATGTTTTAAAAGAACAAATAAGAAGTGTTCCTTTGAGAGTTTCGCAATTTAATTTAGGTGATCTATAATGGTATTAAAATAACTACTGATTGCAATCTGCTACAATAAACAACCTAAAAAAGAAATTTGAAATAAATCTGTAAATTATTTAAGACTGTTTTTGAAAACTAGTTCATCTAATGATAACCTAGATGCTTAATATTGTACTATGTAATTTGACAACTTTAATAAAAACAATTGATGATTTTTCTTAAGCAGCTGTGAGCTATCAGCTGAATTCAAATTTAACTGTATCTTTAATTCTGGTGTTTTTCCTACTCGAAATGAAGGCATAATACATTTAATTTACTAAGCAAAAAATCGATGGTATTGGTTCATTCTGCTTGAAGCCACAATAATGATCCATTAATTGATTAATGTATTAAGTAATTGCTGTTTCTTATAAACTACATATGTGCATATAATGAATTAAAAATATAATAACTTAGTTTCAATTCTTTTCGAAATATTGTCATTTTTAAGAGTAGTTTTCTCTTTCTACACAAGAGTGGAAGTGGTTCGTTATTATTTTGTCGGCTCATCCCGCAACGAATGTAGTTTTTCAAAAATCTGGCCAAGTCAACCCGGCTGGCCTGCAAAATTAGCTTTTCCCGGTAGTCAGCAGCTTTTAGTTTAATAACTGGTCTGTCATCGAAAACAGGAGCAAAACACTAGAGGATAGAAAGTATGTAAAAAAACAACAAAAGCAATATGCAATTATGACCCTGGAATAGTTTGCTAAATACAATCTGCAAAACAAACTGATGATATTCGTGGAAATTACTTAAAATATACTGCATTCCAAAATTCGCAGAAATGGTCGTTCGCACCTCAATTCCATTGTTCATTTTTTTGCCTCAGTCCTTTTCGATTCTTGGTTGTGATTGCCTGTATATAGCCATGTCTATATTTACTTCAATCAATTCCCTATTCTGTAGAAAATCTAAAACTATTAAAGTATATCGAAATATTTTCTTAGTAGTGATCCTTCAACAAAAAACAAATGAATCCGATATTATTAGGGGAGTAATTTGTACTATATAGAAAATTCATATACAAGCGATTTAGTGTACAATCGTGGTAAAATTGTCTTAATGAACACCAATTATGTTTATATGTACATTTTTTATAATTTAGAAAAAATTCCTAACCTATTTGTTAAATAAAAAACGTTGCTACATTTTATTACGTTCTATGACTAAGATTTTTATGCTACTAAGAAATCGAATTGGGGATTTTACATACAATTCAGAAATTTCAATCAATTGGACTGCAATCCATCTTCTTTAATGATATAAATTATTGATATTATATAAGAAGTTAAGAATATTGAACCTTTCAAATTTTTAATAATAATTCTTCTAGGAATTTTTCAAAATCTGTGATGGCTTCCCAAATAATTTGTAACTCATCAATGAAGACATTCAAAATCTGAAAACACCACATGATGGCGAATTGTCTCCTCTATAATTCACAATTTGTCGCTGTTCTGTTCAGGCGCGACAATTTCAAACTTTGCGTACCGCGCGTCTGGAAATAATTTGAATATTTCTCATTGAAAAAAATTCATATTTGCATGTACTTCAGGCACAAGAATAAGTTCTAGCACAAATCCTCTTGATTGCATGGGCAGGGGCAACCTCATAGATATTTCCATGTAAAAGACTTTCAATACTTCCTAACAGGCTTAGATGAAATTGTTTAAAAAGCGTGTAAAAATCGATTTATTACTTTAAAGTAACGCTAGTAGAAATATGATTAATTATTCTCATATTTATTATTTATAATTATTTATTGGATTGTATTAAATGACTTTAGTTCCTTGAAAAATGCAATGACAAAAAATGAGCATTGTAAACTACTACACAGCCATTTAATGTTGCTACAGTTCTTCAATGCTTTTTCAAAGTATTTCATTTTAAGAAGTTTTCTGATGTCGTAGTTTGAAAAATACTTTGATTATCTCTGAATTTTATTAAATTCTTAAAAGCGAATTTTAGAAAGGTTCGTGTTCCATTGCTCAAATTTAAACGTTTGAAGTATTTTTTTGGATTAACATAAGAATTGAAATTCAATATTTTTCATTTTAATAAAAGATCAATATAGAGAACAGATATGAACTAATCGTAAAATATGTTAACTAATTTTTCTTGATTTTTTATTCAACAAAACATATCAAAATTTTTATTATAACTTGATAGCTTATGCAAAATTTCAGGTCTTCTAATACAATGGGATTTAACAGCACAATATTAGAGTTTTATTTAACTAAAACAGTTAATACATGTATTGAATCTGATGCACTTCTACTTAATCATAAGGAACGGGGAATCTCTTAAAGGCAAATTTAACAATTTTAAATGGAAAGTATTTGAAATTAAATTCTATTTTCAAATAATGCAAAAATACCTAACTCGGTATGCAAATGCTGCATTGTACAGAGTAAGCTAATAAAGAAGCGTTCCATATATACTCGGAACGGAAATATATTTTTACAGAATCAATTAAAATTTAGATTACTTCTATCTTGGGCTTGATCCTGAAACAAGGACAAACTCTACATCACCTAAAAAACAAAATATATCCTCTTTCTCTTCTTCCAGATCAATGCCAAAATTTTTGCAATATACGTACTAATGCTAGTTATTAAGGGGGCGTAATTGAATTGTCTCAACACTGGATGCATTTCCCTCACCGACACATTGGCGTCAACTTCAGTAATTAGGGTTTTCTGAATTTGTTGGCTATTTAAAGTAAACAATTAGGTTTAACAAAAATAAAAGTTGAGTTTTAATATCATTCTGTCTATCGAATTTCATCAGCATATATTTATGAGATAGCAGAAATCTTGTTGTTATGCCATAAATTGGTTGAGTATTCACTTTATCTACTTTTATCTGCTGATGAAATTGTAATCAACTGACAGATAATCTGAACTCATCTTGGCGATTATGCAAGTCAAAATTAGAACCGAGCCTGNCGATGTCGGGGCAAGATGTTGCAGAAGACGAACTAGATCTGCCTTGGTAGAACCCGTATTGCAGAAAATTGGCCAAAATAAAAAAAAAATTGATTTGACTCAAAGCTAAAGTTTAGTGAAATTTTACATTAGAATTTGATATTCTTCTAAAAGGCAATTTAGGATTTTCATTTTCCATGCAATTTTTGTCATTTCTAGCATTTTCCTAAAACTGAATGACTATTTTTGACACGAATCACAAAAATGGCTGAATTGGGATTTATTGAAATGAACCGGACAGGATTGGTTGCGGACATGCACTTTCATATTCATAAAGTTCTGGGAAAAAGTAAAAGAATTTCAACTGACATTAACGAATTATAAATTGGTAACAAAATTAGGACAGAAAAAACAAAAACAATAGACGACCTAAACATAACATTAAAAGAACTTGGCAACTTCAATTTCTCTAAATATAAAAGTAAGGAGAATATTAATAAGGGAAGTGATCCAAATTCAATACGTTAACAACACCGTTAACGAAATGGTGTTTTACGTTAACATGCCGTAAACCAAATAGTTAACTTACACTCAAAATAAATTCGCTAAAGATGAAGTTTACTTTAAAAACGTGTTTTTTTCCGCAAATGGTATTACAAATAAATTTGACACATTTAGGTTATGCACATTTCTTCAAATATATCTATGCAAATAAATTTATTAAGCGTATTCAGACATTTGAAGCTAGAAATGTTGTTTACGGTTGCATTTTCACTTGTTAACGTATTGAATTTGGATCACTTCCCTAAATGCACAGCAAAAACATGCTTTTCTTTTAGACTCGCAAATGGTAGTGAATTAGAAACCATAATAAAAAACTTAGACACAAATAAATCAACTGCCTCTTATAGTCTTCCAATTATTATTATTAAGCGCTTTTTCCATATCTTTAGTGAGTATCTGTTATTCGCATTTAACCAATGCATTATTGATAACGAATTTCCCGAAAATTTCAAAAAATCTGACATAAGGCTTCTATTTAAAAAAGGTGACCCTCTAAACGCAAAAAAATTATAGACCTTTTAGTAAACCGTTTGAGAAATTATTAAATAATCAAATAAACGTCTATTTGAAATCTGAAAATATTTTCTCGAAAAAATAATTTGTTTTTGTCGTGGTTATAGCACGCAAGATGCAATTTTATCAATATCAGAACAAATAAAATCTAATTTAGCCCTTAATAAATGTAGTTGTGTTGCCCTTCTTGATTTAAGCAAAGCTTTTATTTTTCATTAGGGGGAAAATTAATATATTATAACTTTGATAACAAATCTGTTAACTTAATAATGACTTTCCTTGAAAATCGACAGCAAAGAGTTACACTTAATGTCAAAATATCAAAATATATTATAACTAACCGCGGGTGCCCCAGTGCACAGTTCCCGGTCCCATCTTATTTGCAATCTTCGTGAATGACATAACCCAAAATGTAAAATACAGTAAAATTTATCAATATGCAGATGATACCTGTCTTATAAGTACTAATATAATATAAATGCTTTTAAAGCAAATAAAGGCCTGCAAAATGATATTGAAAATCTAACAACATATTTTATAAATAATGAACTGAAAGTAAATATTGAAAGAACACAATTTACAATATTTTCTCCTAAGACATTCAAAAGTCTCACAAAAAACATTGAACTTAATATAAACCATGTATCAATAAAACAAAGTGAATCTATCAGCTATTTAGGTGTTGAAATCGACAATGATTTAAATTTTGAACAATTCTTAATGTCAAAAATTTTAAAAATGGCATCTGGGGTTAGGTATCTTTATCATCTAAGAAATATTTCAAATACATTTTACAAACAATTAATAAATGCTCTCTGCTTATCACACTTTCAATATTGCTCATTTCTCTTTACAAATATAAACTCGAAATATCGCATTCTTTTGTCTAAAACCTTCAATTGGTCTCTTAAAACACTCAATTTCGCTCAAAAACATGACAATGTATCCAACTATCGACTAAAATACAAAATATCGCCTTACTACCAAATTCAAATGCATTTAATTCATTTAAATTTAAATTAAATGAACGTTCTCAAAAATTTATATGCTTAGATAAATATTATTATAGTTTTCACCNAGTCTCAAAAAAAAATTTAAATTAAATAAAACCCATGTATAAAAAAAAAAAAGTAAATCTATCAGCTTTTTGGGTTTTAAAATCGAAAAGGGTTTAAATTTTAAAAAATTTTTAAATGTAAAAATTTTAAAAAAGGGCATCGGGGTTTGGGTATTTTTATCATCAAAAAAATTTTAAAAATACTTTTTAAAACAATTAAAAAATTGCTCTGGTTTTATCACTTTTAAAATTTTGCTTTTTTCTTTTTAAAAATAAAAACTAAAAATATCGTTTTTTTTTGTAAAAACCTTTAATTGGGTCCTTAAAAACACAAATTTTCGCAAAAAAACATGAAAATGTCCCAAACAACCGAAAAAAATAAAAATTATCCCTTTACCCCAAATTAAAAATGTTTTAATTTTTTTAAATTTAAATTAAAAAAAATTTTCAAAAAATTTTATATTTTAAGAAAAATTTTTTTATATTTTTCCCCACCCCGAAACAAAAATAGGAAAAAATTTAGATCATAAATTAAAACTCAAAAAAAAACTGAAAAAATTCCCTTTTAAATGGGAAATGCTTTTTAACGATAATAACGTACTACACTCATTCGAAAATTTTAAATTGTCTCGCCTTTCTTAATTGTCTAGTTTTTTTCAAGGATTATATAAAAAACCTGTGTATGAAAATATCTTTATTAAAAGAAAATATATATTTTGCAAACAACTTTGCAATTCTTTTCATACCTAGATTTCTGAAAATAATGCGTTTTAGAGCCCATGAGAGCACCAGCTGCCCCAAAAATTTTTTTTTTTCTGAAAATAGCCCACTGTGTGAAAATCAGGGTTTGTAGCTCTTTGGAAAACTTTTGGTAATAACCTTCACAAATTGTAAAAATTGCAAGGCTCTTAGGATTAATACTTAATTTGGGTTAGTTACTATTTAATGTTTGCATGACCTTAAAACCCCGTTGTCTGTAAATCTCAATTAGGCTTATATGATGTTTTACAGGGGAAAAAAAGATGGATTTGTTATTTGTAGTTTCCTTTGGGTAATATTTCTATCGTCTATTGAATACTCAATTAGATATGCGGAAACCAAACTTAGTTATTGTAAAAATACATTGTCATCATAATTTTTGTCTACAGAAAAAAACCTGAACAATGTATTTAGATTCTACAAAATTTGAATTGCATTAGACATACCTTAAGAAAAAGTTTAGCACACCTAGATTTGTAATTATAATTCTAATGATTTTAAGATAAACCTTCTTAGAATTTATACTCACATATTTTTCAGTTCCTTCAGGCAATACACTATAATAAATAATGGCTACAGCACACCACCCTTGCACAATTTTAATTACCACACACTCAATAGTGCTACAAAAAAGTTACTATTTCAAATGCAAAAATGTATGAAATCAATTGGTAATTGAAAATGGCATTATCTCCTCGAAGCATGCCATTTGGATACAATAAGGTGTCATTAGTATATTGGATGCAACTGATATTAAGATGGCTGTCAATGTCATTATTTATGAATTAAATAATGCAGATCCTTGGGGCATTCCATTCATTATTAACAATCTATTAGAAATAAAATTATTTTAGCAATTCTGTGGAAGTACATGTAGCTTAGGGGATAAGATTTTATATTTGCTGCAAAATCTCACTTATCATGAATTTTTAATAAATATACTATAATTTATAAAATTTCATGCAATTAATGTTCAAGAAGCCAGCATGAAGCTTATGGTTGCAATCTATTTGGCTCTTTTGTATTTTAATATTAAGATATCCTCATTGGGATACTAGTTTGAAATCCACATGGTAGAGATCATGCTAACCCACTAAGGACTAGTTTTGCTCAAAGTTAACAAATATAGACAATTTACTGCTTCCATTATTGAGTATACTCAATTGCTCAAATATATCATTGTTTTTTATGACTGGACTGTGTGTGATATTTGTTATTCAAGATGAGTTGATGACTTATAGCCCTGCTTTAAGGACTTCTATAGAAATATGTTATCCCACATGTAAAACATCACCATTAGTCATTCAAATACATATATATGAAAATTCACTTTAGTCAATTATATAAACCATAGTTCTTTTTTTGGCTATTAAGTAAATGGTACGTAATATAATGAGTAATATCTATGAATCTGCTTGAATCTGCTTAAAGGAGAACTATAAACTGAATTTTTATGACTTAGGAAACCATAGCGTTTCTTTAGGGGTAATGTGACCAAATACAATACTGGAAAATAATCGTTCAAGGTTCCCCGCAACTGAATGTTTTGATTGTTTTCTTAATATGGGACGATTTTTTTGTTTTGGGTATTTTTTACCCTATTTGGGAAACTTAGAATTTGATTTTTAACTCATTTACCCTTACGATGGCAATATCTGGAGTTTTCGGGCTCGCAAAATGGAGTTCTATCTTCTAGAACCCCCTAGCCTAGCAACTACATTGACAAATGCCCCAGCTAACCCTTTTGCACGAAACTTGCAGAAGTTTCACGTTTTGACTTAACCAACCTTAATCTTAAGCGACAATAAGAAGTATATCTGAATAATTATGTGACGTTTGTTATGGGCTTATTCTGTTTTATCTACCTTTGTCTATTTCATCAACAGGTGTTTCACATGAACAAATATGTTTTTCACAAATTTTAGAGCCCGTACGTAGAGCAAAACTAATTCTAAATTGAGCGTCAGTACATTTTAAACCCAGAGATTTTCATGGCAGTGCATTCAACCAGGAACCTTGAAATTTGCCTTTAAAGGCGGTTAATCTTTTTTTATTGTATTCGTTGCATCCAGAAATGATGTCACTGAAAATTTTTTCATGTACCGGTTCCAGCCAATCCTTTTGAAAAGGTGAGTCACAGGGTAAAACAGTGGAGGACACTTGGTTTTGCCATGCACGAATGGCTGAATTAGAATAAATGTCGGGAAGTGTCTTTCCATGCAATATATTGCTTATTAGCTTGAAAGATCCAGTCACAGACGCTAAATAAGCTGAAGGGGCAATATTTACAACGGAGGGGATACCCATTCCACTAAGACGTACGGGTAGCTGTATTTGCATGGAGGCGAGAGAATTTAACCCAATGTTGCATGTCTTTTTCAAACATTCAATTAGACATTGATCAAATTTAATTAAAATTTTCTTTTTAAGAAAATAAGGAGCAGTCCTCAAAAAATAGTTCATCTTAGGCACATGCAAACAATTTTTTAAAAGAAAAAAAGCATAATGTGTGTCAATTTTTTCCAAATTTTTAGCCATATTAGAGAAAGTATTAAGTTTCTCTGATAAACAATTCTCAACAGCCTTATCTCCAATTGGTGCCCCAAGGATAACTAAGTCCTTTATTTCGGTTTCACTTACGCCAGGGCATACTTCGTAGAATTCTTGCATGATTTTTTTCTTTTTCCCATTAACAGGTGAACCTAAAAAGACAATTTCACACTTGCTAGGGTTAACAGATAGACCAATTTTTTCCGCTTCCGTTTTGAGATAACTGTACGTAGCAATGACTTTCTGATAATTGTCTGCAAAGTTGCCGTCATCAAGGTACCAAACGTTTAAATCACAAGAAAAATGTTGTATAATAGGATTTATTATATCCGAAAAAAGAGGAGGACCTTCCGGATCTCCTTGCTGAGCTCCTACACTAGATAAAATTATTTGATCACCGAAAAACAGGTATGAGTTTTGCCCATATGGGCGGCTGATTCACATCCTTTCGGCACTCCATATCCAAGTTGATAATTTGATATAACAGGAAAACCATTTTTGAAAGATTTCATCATCGTCAGCCAGATCAACTAAAAGTATTATTAAATTCGTATACAATGTAGATCGTTTAATACTATGAGCTATTATTATGAAAACAGAGTTAGTATTTTGAAAATTTAAAAAATTTGAGTCCAATGAGTTGCTAATTTCGCTTGTCGAACCAATTCCAATGTCCAATTGTACTCCAACTCCAATGGACAAGCCTGGTTGAACAATCTGCGTTCGGAGGGTGCTGAAATCTTAAAAGTGTTTATAAGCACATTAAGCAAAATGTATATGCCTGGATCATTCTGGTTACTGTTTATTGATGCAAGCTTCTTAAGATGTTAAAATGAGCAACATATGAAATTAATAAATAACTTACCCAAAGCAAACATATGTCGAAATGTTAATATAATTATCGAAATCAATTTGAAAAAAATTGTTAGTGTGCAAATTCAAATTTCCAAGCTATTTTAGATTCACAAGGTCACGCAAGCCAAAGTCTGGTCCGCTAGTGGACTGCGTAGTACTGTGGTCAACTAAGGTAATAAGCATATTATTATTAAGTTGATTTGTAGCCTAGGTTAATATACTCAAACGACTTCATTTATCCTGCAATTGTATAGCTCAAAATATACCAAACAGAAAGCAAAACAATGGCTTTAGGCGGAATTTACGAATAATTATAACTTGGATGGATGAAGTCCATCTATTTCATATTTTTAAATCCACAATTGTAAACGTTTTTCAACATGCAACAAACCTTTGAATTTATAAGAAATTGCTGCAAATTTTTAAAGAATGTTGGATCGAAAAAGATCTTTTTAAAGATCCTTCGACTAACTCTTGTAAAGTTGTTAAGAACCATTCCAAATTTGGGATCTTTTTGGTCTAATATAGATTTTTAACATTGTATTCATGACTACTATTTTTTACTTTTATTATTATTACTTTTAGACTGCTCGAATAAGATATTTTAGCTCCCTAATAAAATGAACAATGTTTTCATTGCGCCAAAGAATAGTAATGAAAAAAGAACAATAGCAAATCAGATTGTAGAAAAACATCAACAAAAATAAAAAATAGCACCATTAAAATAAAATCAAGTTTCAGTTGTTTGATGTTTGTCTTCTGTTTCATCATCTAATTTCACTACTTCATCACTAGATTTTACTTCATCGGAAAGTGTGTTCTAAATGTGCATATGGATTAAATAAAATATTATTATATGAGAAACATTCGCAGTTTAGTCATCATAAAAAGTAAGTCTTTTAGTGTTTATAGATATTGCACAAACGCTTTAATTTTTTTTGAAATTACGTTAGATTTAAAAGAAAATTGTACTATAAGTAATATTGGCGAATTCAATTGTAGTATTTAGCAAAATATTTCAACGTTGTTTACAAAATTGGCAATAAACTATTCCGAAGAAACTTACTACACGATTAAATTGGATCATGAGATTTGCAGCAGAGGATACCATGATATCAGGCAATTATAAAAACACTAGTCAGTAACTAGTTAATCTACAAGAGCAAATCTTTCATAAAGAAAAACGCATTTGGAACTTAGATTTCCAAAAATGATCACGATTTCAAAGATTTATAGCACTGCCTTTGTTATTTGTGAAGGACAGATCGCATTAGTTAGTGGGAATAAATAAAACGCCTTGGTGATGTCAAATACCAATCGCTCTGAATTTTCACACGATGGATGTTTTCATTATCTGTTAATTCTCATGTATCCTATTCAAATTTACACGTGGAAGGGGCATTATTTTGCTTTCATCGAAAATGTAAAAAGTTTTTGCTCAGTTTATCCAAACTCTTTTAGTGAGGATTGAAATGAAAACTCTTTTAATGAATCACCAATTAAAAATTTCGCGGGCGATTCGCATAAACATTTCTCGCACTTGTATTACCCTTGTTATAAATTATTTGCTTCTCAAATGCTTACCTTTGCGCGTAAGTTTTCATTCATTTGTGAAACTTTATCTGCATAAAATTGATACACAAAATGACACATGTGCTGTACATTTTGTATAATTAAAGGATCAACAGCAGGCCGTTCTTTCAACTAAAATATTAAATATTAATTTATGATGACAAACCTCCACATAATTAGGTATAAATTGTCTCCCATGATTTTAAAGGTACAAAGCCGAATGTTTGAGACATGTGTTTATTCTATACTGGGATAAATATATTAATAAAAAAAGGGCTGACTATAGAGCAATCTTGTATGCATTGTTATTTTTAGTTATATTAAAAAACTATTCATACATTTGACATATCGCACATCATGGCGCAAGAATCGTCAAAGAAAACTTGAGACTAATTTCGAAACATGACCGTTTTGTCAGACATCTCAAAGAAAAATAAAAAAACAATCGAATTGTTGCTTCAAAAGAATGTTTCTTTGTGTTAAGAGCAGGTTGATGTAAAAACATGAGAATCTGACACGATCTATTGAAAGTGCAATAATTTCCTAACGAACCACGGTAGAACATCAAAACTACTTTTATATGAAGGAAAACAGCTTCAAGTATTTCAAAAAACCATTCATTATGCAAAAATTAATCAACTAATTAACATTTTATGCTAATTACAAAAAGGCGATTATGTTCCCAAAAATGGTAAAATACACAAAACAGATGTCACATTTTCATAAAAACCACTGAGTAATTTACTCTGAAACCTTTTCAACAAAATATTTACAAAGACACAGTGAGAGTCCAGGTTACTAATTCTGAAAATGTGCCAAATAAGTTAAATTTCGACATTTCTTAAAATTAAGGCTCATGACGTACAACGAAGTCAAACACTAAAGTGGTACAAAACGTAGCAAAAATTGGTGCTAATAGCACTTGTAGTCTCTGAGAAAAGTTGACATCCGCAAAACGTCACATAACAAAACGCTTTAAAACAAAACACTGTAAATTTATTTGACTAATTTTCGTGGTTTTTCTATTAAGATTTGAAGGATAAATTTTACATTAAATTAAAGATAACAACATGGTTTACTATTTAAAGACAAAAACCATTTTGGAAAATGTGAAAATATCTCCCCTTGAGCGTCACACATTGAAAAAACTTAATCAAAACTAATGAAAAATGGTTCTACAGCAATAAATCTGAAAGGCGGTCCATGGGACAGTCATGGGTTTGAGCAGAAGAAGTCTCTGACACAAAAAATAAAGATATCAGACAAAAAGTTTATGATGACTGCTGCTTTACATTTTTTTAGAAATTATCACGTAGAAGTACTAAAACAGGTAAAACAGTTGGTTCAAATGGATACGTCGAATTTCCAAAAAACGTGTTGGGTAGCTTCCAGGCAAAGGAAGGCTGTGACATTTATGTAAAATGTGAGTGTGCATTGTCATGTTGCAACACAGACATTCTTTTCAGAAAACAACATAGTGCAATTGAAACAGCCAGCCTATTGCTCACATTAAACTTGCTAGATAGTCTCATTATCCCAAGAATGTAGAGGTGTCTTCTTCTTTTGCAAGAATCATTTCGAATCTATTCGAGAACGTGGACTAGAAAATCAAAAGAATGAATTGAAAATACATATAAAAAATGTAATTGATATACATGGTTCGTATTTATATAATAGTTGTTTTAATTAAATATGCATGTTTGTTGAAATTATAATTTTACATCGCAAACACTCCGGTTCAACCAATAATTTTTTCGCAAAACTTTGTCCAAAGACACTAAAAATTGGAAATTATTGGACATTAACATATCTATGGTAAATGTGGTAAAAAATTATTCCTCTGGCTGAAGTAGATGACATCATAGGATATTATTCAATGAAAATCTGTGTTTTTAGAAAACTTCAAATTCCCATCACATCTAATGTTCAGGCAAAAAGACAGCTTAAGCAGGGAAGTAAATAAATTAGGTTGACCCCAATCAAAACATAGGTTGCAACTACAGGCATTAGAAGTTAAATATAATTTTAAGATTTCAATATTTATAGTTTTGCATATAAATTAACTGTTCTATGCAAAACTTATATAAGAAACATCAAATAAAACACAATTGCACAAAATTTATGTCACCCTGACAAATTCAGACACGATCTAATTTAGTTGAAAAAATCAAATGTTGCCATGTTTCACCTAATTTAAGGCACATTGATTGAGTTATCAGGAACAGGGAGCTATTTTGTTGCAAATTTACTCTGGAAGCTACAGTATCTAAAGGAGCAAATGTCGGGGGTTAAAGTTGCAGCCTACTTTGTACTTAAGAAAAATATGAAATCCAAGAAAAATTTTAATGTATTAATTTGTCCCAGGCACTTCTGTTGATTTGATATAACACAGTTTAATAAAATACTTAACACACAGTTTTCAAACATATGAATGGTTTTAATTTAAACCTCAAAATCCACTAATTTTATTGATTTAAATATTGAATTAAGAAAAATCTTCCAAAATATTACACCAATAAAAATAGAATGTTGTTAATTAACATTAATTAAAAAATTTAACTATAGTTTACTCCTTTAACCTTTCTGTTTGTTGGATGTTCTTCATGTGGAAGAAGAAACAACTGNAATTTTACATCGCAAACACTCCGGTTCAACCAATAATTTTTTCGCAAAACTTTGTCCAAAGACACTAAAAATTGGAAATTATTGGACATTAACATATCTATGGTAAATGTGGTAAAAATTTATTCCTCTGGCTGAAGTAGATGACATCATAGGATATTATCCAATGAAAATCTGTGTTTTTAGAAAACTTCATATTCCCATCACATCTAATGTTCGGGCAAATAGACCGCTTAAGCAGGGCTGTAAATAAATTAGGTTGACCCCAATCAAAACATAGGTTGCAACTACAGGCATTAGCAGTTAAATACAATTTTAAGATTTCAATATTTATAGTTTTGCATATAAATTAACTGTTCTATGCAAAACTTATATAAGAAACATCAAATAAAACACAATTGCACAAAATTTATGTCATCCTGACAAATTCAGACACGATCTAATTTAGTTGAAAAAATCAAATGTTGCCATGTTTCACCTAATTTAGGGCACATTGATTGAGTTATCAGGAACAGGGAGCTATTTTGTTGCAAATTTACTCTGGAAGCTACAGTATCTAAAGGAGCAAACGTCGGGGGTTAAAGTTGCAGCCTACTTTGTACTTAAGAAAAATATGAAATCCAAGAAAAATTTTAATGTATTAATTTGTCCCAGGCACTTCTGTTGATTTGATATAACACAGTTTCATAAAATACTTAACACACAGTTTTCAAACAAATGAATGGTTTTAATTTAAACCTCAAGATCCACTAATATTATTGATTTAAATATTGAATTAAGAAAAATCTTCCAAAATATTACACCAATAAAAATAGAATGTTGTTAATTAACATTAATTAAAAAATTTAACTATAGTTTACTCCTTTAACCTTTCTGTTTGTTGGATGTTCTTCATGTGGAAGAAGAAACAACTGAAGAGGACGTTGAACCAAAATTTTGAATGTTGGAGAAAGTTCGATGCAATCTCTGAATAATGAAACCCTACCAAATATATACAATCCCAGACGTGCTCTCGACATTGCTACAATCAGACGCCGTACATCTCTAAATTCATTTTGCAATTAATGCAGAACTTGGATAATATTAAAATTTCGTTACACAATTATAGTTAAATATTCTTTTCGATGAACCAAAAGATTTATGTTGTTTACAAATTAATTATGCTTGAAAATTTTCAACTAAAATATTGTTGAAACATTTGGAAGCGAACATCGTAATTTTTATGACAAAATCGAATGATTCAAACGCACTAAGGCTATCAGTTGATGTTAGAAAATAACATTTAAGAAGATTTCACTATGGAAATCACCTACGTCAAATGAATCACATGCAAATTGCAGTATTATCAAAAGGCATTGCTTAAGTCTACAAGTTAAGTTAAACTAAAGTAGACAGCATACTAAATCAAAATATTAGAAAAATGTATTAACTATACAACCACATTTGTTTCAAAGTTTTTCAGACTACAAGTTGACAGTGCTTACAGTGGATTATGCCAAAAACTGATTTTAAAGCACCACCACAGCTCCCATTGCCAAACCACTTCTGTGCAAACTTGCCTTTCAGTAGTTATATACAAACGATTTGCCCCAATTTTTTTGAGTTCCCGATTTTTGCATTAATTGAAAATCTCCCAAAAAATTGTGGAAGGGTTTATATGAAAGCTAGAATGGTACAAATTTATTAAACAAGCTCCAGTGAATTAAAAATTTCAACATGACTAAGTTTTGCTAAAACACTATATATTTAGATAATAGAAATATTAGGGCTCTCGGCATACCGAAAAAAGAATCAAAACTGAATCTGAATAGAGGAAATGAAATTAAAACAGAGCTTTCAATTTTTAGCAGAAACACACCTATAATGTTATTTCCAAGAAACGATGCAATCTTCTTGGAGCAAACGCCAAAATTCTTGTCAAGTTGAAGTGCAATTATATTGTACGGATTAACAACTCAATTTATTGTTATGAAAATATACCTTAAAAAGCATTATATTCTTGAATATTGTTTTGCCAATACGATAGTAGTTAGCTAAAAGAAACATAAATCGCAGTTTTTGAGGTGCAAAAACCGAAACCAATCCCTTTTTTTGGAAACTGCCGAACTTTAAAAATATCTAGAAATTAAATCAAAGATGTTAGTAATAGTCTAGTACTGGAAATAAATTTAGAAATAACTTCTTTATTATTTTAACAATAAACACAATTTCGAAAAAGTATTTTGTTATTGGGCTTTGCTATACAAAAGTTATAAATAAGTAAACCAAACAAATTCTATTTTTAACCCAAAATCTATATACTTAACTTTTTTTGCATGAAAATGTAAGTTTGAAATGCTACATAAATTAAGTAGTTAAGGGGATAGACTTGGAGCAAATGCCAAAATGCTTATCAAGTTGAAGTGCAATTATATTGTACGGATTAACAACTTAATTTATTGTTATGAAAATATACCTTAAAAAGCATTATATTCTTGAATATTGTTTTGCCAATACGATAGTAGTTAGCTAAAAGAAACATAAATCGCAGTTTTTGAGGTGCAAAAACCGAAACCAATCCCTTTTTTTGGAAACTGCCGAACTTTAAAAATATCTAGAAATTAAATCAAAGATGTTAGTAATAGTCTAGTACTGGAAATAAATTTAGAAATAACTTCTTTATTATTTTAACAATAAACACAATTTCGAAAAAGTATTTTGTTATTGGGCTTTGCTATACAAAAGTTATAAATAAGTAAACCAAACAAATTCTATTTTTAACCCAAAATCTATATACTTAACTTTTTTTGCATGAAAATGTAAGTTTGAAATGCTACATAAATTAAGTAGTTAAGGGGATAGACATCTAATAGACGGTGACATCGGTGATCCGATTAAACCCTACCCGATTTCGGGTTTCAAGTCAGTTCGGATATCAAATTGTCTGGTCGGATTCGGGTCCAAACTTAGATTGACTGCTCAAAATGTTGATGATGTTAATCACTACTTGATTTGTGAAAGATTCAAGACGTTAAATATGGCGGTAAATTTATGGGGCGGGTTCGGGTAATAAATATTGTGATCGGGTCGTGTTTGTCTCCATGCTAAACTCATTGTCAAACGAAAAGTCTGCAGTTCCTGCTGTATTAAGAATTTCTAGCATATCACAAAAGTGAGTCGTAGTTCTGTTGACATTGAGAAACACCTGCACCTCTTCGAACAAATGTAAACCAAAAATGAAGAGAGGTTCAGATATTCTGATGTTGAAGAGATCTATTTGCAGTCTCTTTAGAAAGGCGTCAGAAAGAAGGATGAGAAGGAGGAATTAAATTCGACTTACCCACCTTCTTATAGAGTAAAACAGATGTTCAAAGATGTTTCTCTGTTCAGGTATGTTGAACAAAAGTGTGCTCCAAAATTAACCCCAAAGCACATGAACAGGGAAAATTTTTCAGTGAAAATGCGATTTGGAAGAAAGTAACACCAAGGAAAATTTAGTGACAAAAAATCTAACTTGGATAGTCCTGGTGACTGCCAGTTTTAGTAACACTGCTTCAGGCATGAAAAGCAGCACCGTTCAACGAACGTAGGTAGTATTGGGTATAATTGTATGAGCGGCAATTTGTTCTAAGTTTAACCTAATATTATTGTTTTAGAAGGAACACAAGATACAGAGAAATACGTTAAAACTCTTGAAAATTTGTTGAATTCTTTTATTAATGATTATCATGATAACTATTCTATATTTCATCACGAAAATGGGATTATAGACATAGTGCTAACATCACTATAGATTGATTTCAACGTTCAAGAAACTACAGACAGTAATAGATTGGTCATGATGTCACCCAAGAAGGCATTTTAACATAGAATATGTTAATGGAAGGCAACTTCCATCAGTGACAAGTTGAAAAATCACATTGTGGAAAGTTGGAATGATAATGACCAGCAACACTTCTCAAAGGTGTTGAAAATGATGTTCAAGCATTGCACTGATATTTTTAAAGAGCGCAATAAAATAACTAAGCATTAAGTGCATGATTATTGGATAAATATCTATTGTCTGTAATTAAATTTTCGTGCGCAAAAATGAAATATATTGATTTTTGGGTTAAAAAAATAAAATTTGTCTTGTTTCCTTATTTCCTTCCCTTTCCACAAGTAATTGAATCCAAATGACAAAATGCATAAATTTGAAATTGTACCTGTGGCTTAAATAATAAAGAAAATTATAGAGTCTCCAAATCATTTCCAGGAATAATTGTGATTTTTGTTGATCTCGATTCTCAGTGCACATTCCCTAGATTCTTATCACCATAGAGACAAACATGGGGGTTGGAATTCTGTTACTGGCCTTTCAACAGTCGATTAAAAATGGAAATGTATATCTTATATTTGATGTGTACAGAAGTTTTAACAAATATGTGAAAATACAATGCAAAATACATAAATGAATCAGCTTACCTGAGATGACCGACAGATTTGGTGCGAACTAGCGACAGAAGAATAAAGTCATTTTGTTGACCTTGATATTTATCGACAGTGGACACCTGGCAAAACATAAATTATTACTTATAAAAAATGAAATAATGAAAAATAATAGCTTTTACAAAGCGTAAAATCTTGAAGTAAAAGAAACATCTCATTCACATGGTACATCATAGTACATGCGAAATCTTCAGATAAAATTAAATTGAGCACTTCAACAATACCTTTGGCACACCGATCAGCGGGTTATTGAGACATTTTTTATTAACAATGTCCTGAATGAGATGCCGCTGTCCGTTATAAGTCGTTAAAATAGAAATAGATGACGCAGGGTGACCAATTAATCGTAAGTAAACATACAAAGCCACTACGTATTCGGCTTCTGCAAGATTCTAAAGAAAGGGCGCAATCAATTTCAAAATACATGATACAAGAAAATAAATGCGTAAAATATGTAACATACTAAACTATGATACATCGACATGCAGTGCAGCGGATTCCAAAAATATACTTTACTATTTACCTGAAAAAAATGTGACATGGGCTCCGATTCGCCAACTCCATTGAAATCCCCAACATCAATGAGTTGATAATCAAAACATAGGCCAGTGTTAGCCTTTTGATAAATATCCAAATCTTCAACATGCGGTAAATTACCCAAGGATTTGTACCTCCAGTTATACAATTCACAAATGCTAAACATCCATTGTAGATATGCTATAATTTTGAAAAAATATATGCATTCATTTAAAACATTTGTACTTACAAAAATTTAGCTATCGTCTCGATATAAAAATATGGAATCTATCACATTAATAAGCTTTGATGAAGAACTCAACTTTATTAAATTTGCGGAAGGCGTGTTTCAATAATTGAATAGAATACCTAGAACGAGCACGTCCTTGTGCATCCAAATCAATTGTAGGAACCCCCAAGCGAACTAATCGTGTGAAGAGTGACTGCTCCATATTGCTGTATTTCTGGAATGCCATGTTTTGAATAACAGGAGGAAGTTGATGGTGATCTCCGATCATAATCCAACGCTTCAACCTACTTCTACTATCAACGGGATTCTGCAATAAAAGTGGGATAAATGTCTCGATTTCTAGAATTTGAGCCGATTCTTCCATGAGAATATTGTCGTACTAAATAAATGAAAAATGAATTACTTCGACAAACAACAGATTAGTTACAAACACATCTTTGAACAAATAAAACAGCTGATCAGATTGAACTAAGCCTTGGCAAATAGGCTAATTGCAGTGGAATTTCGACAAAATTTAGGAATGTGATACTAATTAGAAAATCGTAAATATAGTCTTAGTATTGAACAACTAAATGGAATATAAAATTTCAAAGATTTTTCAAATAGAAATGAGAGTTATGCATCTCATATTTTAACAGTGATTTTAGATATCCCAGAATAATATATAAAAAAATCGAAAGCCTCGACTTAAATAAAATCATATTTTTAAAGAATATAAATAACACAAAGGTAAAGTAGTTTGCTACATAACAATAAGCAGACCTGAAAGCCTAGCTGTACCATTTCACGACGCTTCAAAGCTGCATGTGTGCAAGTCATTGCTATGATCTTGGATTCCTTTACTAACAGGTAGTGTGATCTGTCTAGACCAGAACGCAACAACTCGAAAGCGCGGTATTCCTAAAAATAAATATAAGCGTGATATATTAAATAAATAATGGAAAATATCGTAAATTATTAAAATTTATATCAATATTCATAAAGCATTTAGAAAGTTCAAATTGAATTTGGAAAACATCATAAAGAAATGAAATTGTGCATAGGTGATCTTATGAAATTTCTAAAAATCTTAATTGAACTCCATTTTACAGATTAACCTCAAACTGCCAAGGAATTTTTTCAAATCTTTTATGGTTGCATGAAGAAAATTAAAGAGCTGATAATTCACAAACAAATAGCGATATTAAAGAGACATTATAGAGGCAGGTCGCAGTAGACTTTGACATTGCCTACGGCGTGTCTCAATGGTTAATTATTATAATACCTTTACCTCGTGCCCCTCTCTACCAGTGATGTAGTGAGGGAACGCGTTCCACAAGACCAAAAAAGAGGGGGAGCGCTCATGATCGCGCGACTGCCCACGTAAGGGGGCGAAATCACAGGGCGGGGTAAGTGCCGCAGATAAGATCTTAGCATTTTTAAGAACCACAGGGGAAAATCTTAGAAGGTTTTCAGTGAGCTAAACTAAAGCACAGCGTAAGATAATTTTGTAGGTCCATATTTTGAGCTTTGAACTTTTATGATGCTTTGAGCTTTCAGTTCATTCCAAATGTGGTCTAACTACAAATCTCTTTGCATGCACTTTCAAAAAACGTCGCTTGACAATAAACGTGACTGTCGGGAAAGGAGCATTTTTGATGGACTCTTGAAAAAACTTAAGTTTTTGCTAGAACTTGCGCTCATATACGACGTCTTGTTTGAAACATCCGAGCTTTTGCTATTGTTGCAAGACAGAAGTATTTCGTTGTGGTATGCAGATAAATTTATTCATCAAACAATTCAGGTGTTATCTATCATGAAGTAAACTATTGGGTGCACAGACTCTGGAGACAAATGAAGCGATTCGTAATGGAAGTTTTCAAGGTATTACCTACACTACATAGCAATGTGAAACATGTTGGACTTAGTTACAAATAACTTTTAACCAGTTTAATAAACAACACGAGCTGTTAGCTTTTTGCGAAATTTTAAAGAGGACAACTACATGACTGAACGAGAGCAATTGGTCTACCGTGATGACTGCTGATTCTGGTGAGCCTGAAGTGCATTTAATGTGTAAAATATTTTGTCTTCATGAAACTAGCGTCAACAATGTCTTTTAAAATTACAAGGATGACATATGAAGGCAACTACCTCTGGATTTGAAACCATTTATTAACTGCACCAAACTCACCATTGCCAGTAGCAACGCTGAATGCAAAAGAATATTCCGCTCTATGAATTCAATTGTGACTGATATACGGAACCGACTACATACCACTACTGTTTCATCACTGATGTTAATAAAATTAAACGGACCACCATTATGCTTTTGGAAATCTGATAGATTTGTAAAGTCCTGTTTTCACGCACATCACGTTGCAAATGACCCACAAATTAAGCTCACAAAGATACTAAGGATAAAAAAGATAGCACCTCATTTGTATGAAGCTATACTTAGAAACTTGGGATATATCACAGTCGGCGTGGTTAAGACAAAATAGTTGTTTTTATGCTAATGTTTGCATTTTTTATATTTAGATAAATAAATATTTTGATATTTGGCTTTTGCATTAGCATAATTTGGGGTGGGGATCGCCAATGGAAAGAGGCGCTCCACACTGAAAATTGTAGGACTACAACACTGCTCCCTACCCTCCTGAAATGTTTAGATTTTTGCTCCTTTGCAATTCAAGACCAACTTAATCCTTCATTTGTAAATATATTTCAAAATTTCGTAAATGATGATTTAATAAGTAATGATATGCGAAAAAATCGTAATTGGATATAAAAAATGAGTCTACAGAAATGAACTACGATACGTAAGACTGAACTAGTGCTTAACGCTAAAACAGTACAACTGCATTTCACTGCCATCTCTAATTGAAACATCATTTTCTATTATTAGAAGAGGAAAGTATTAAAATTCAAGAAAATTAACTAAAGGTATTGAGTAACATTTTTAACACATGGACATTTTGAAAAAGTTTGTTAAATTTAATTAATAAAATGAAATTTGCTACATTTTATTAGGGGTCGTCTCCCAAGGCATTAGAAATCAAAATCATTCGCATAAAACTATATGTACTATACTGTAAAAAAATTACCTCCAATTGAGTAAATATTTTACGAATATGCCGCCAGCATCCTTCAGCGATTTCCATATCTTCTTCATATGACAACTTTTTGAAAAGTGGCTAAACAAATGAGTTTCAAAAAATTAACGCAAAGCATAATTAAAACAATGAGCAAAACTCAACAAATACCTGTGGCGCATTGCAGAAAAACAAAGTAAACGGGAAGAAATTTGATATTAGCTCAACATCCTTACTCTCAGTAACTTTAGCATAGAATTCCTCCCAACGGGACATCACCTAATAAATCAAAGATGAATAACAAAACTCAAAAAAGTGAATAGATATTGTAATCTAGTTTTTAGCTGTTGTGGATAAAAATTGGAATTATGAATAAAATACGAAAGCATGTTAGCGCTTCACAAAAAAACTAAAAATTAATGCCACTTAATAAACATGAAAACATACTTGATAGAGGAACAGCTGTTTCACATGTATGTGAAACATCTCCAGTGACGCCCAAACTATTTTGAAGTCGCTTAACTTCATCCAAAAGTTCAATGCGTTGAGCAAGAATATAAGAATATAGTTAACGCGTCCATATCTAAAAAGCATTTAAGTTAAGTTAGTAAACACATTTCCAAACAGAAAATCATTAATTCAATTTCAATATAACTGAAATCAAACACCAAAAAATTCACGAACATAACGGTAGTTTTATCAAACAAGTAAATATAATTGGAAAAGTAGAGTGTATATATGTATATATATATATATATATATATATATATA
>CABFPE010000052.1:1472054-1493818 GCA_900660155.1 Hofstenia miamia | reverse complement strand
ATATATATATATATATATATATATATATATAAAATAGTAGATTCCGTATGTAAATTTTTTGCTCATTTACAGATACGCTATGTACCCTCCCCCATTATTTCATTGATATGGTATGTAATTCTTTGGGGGAATTTGGACTTTTTCTCAAATGAATTTTTACAAAAATAGGTAACAATAAAATTTTCAAGAATTTGTTGGCTTTCTGTATTTTCTTGTATAAAATTAGTATGAAATTTCAATATAATATGCATAGCATATCTATACTTTTAATTGAGCAATTTATACACGAAATTTGTAACAAGACATAGTTGTAATATTTTTATATTTCTATATAAAAAGCTTGAAAATATCACCATTTTCGAACTGTTTGTGGTACATAGAGTATCGATAATTTAGTTTCTTCGCTCCACTTGTTTTTTAGTTTCATAAAAAAGAAAAATTAATTTCGAAGTTTTCTAATTTCCACAAATGGAAAATCAATTCTATATAGTATGTACGGTTCCTAGAGGAATAAAACAACTCACAAATATGAAAATTACTCACAGACTTATTTAATTTTTCAATTATTACAGAATACATTTTTTCTTAAAATCCAACTTTGGACCTTAGTCCATTTTTGCATTACCATGACGACATATAAATTCAAAGAATTTCCAAAATTAGAAAAAATTCCAATGACATATTGAGGCCCATAATCCAGGATGCGCTATAACTTCAAAATTATTTTTGAATGAATTAAATTCCGTATGGTAGACCATCAAATTATAATTAGAAGTCAATATCTCATTATCGAGGTTCACATACTCTTAATGTCAACAATTTATTCAGCAAGGCGTAATTTTTTAATAACAATAGGTGTTTTTGCACATATCTTCAGGATGAACATTCATAATAATGGAAATTTTGTATCTTTTACACTGGCAGAGTTCTGATTTGACAGTCAATGCTTCAGTATCAGCAAAATCGCCCGACACTGCTTTGTGCAAAGTGGTTCATATGAGTCCAATAGATTAGCTCATATCCACAGAACTAATGTTTTGCATTTAATGCATAGAAGAAATATTTTTAACCCTAAATACTGTTGAAAAATATAACTTAAACAAAATATTATTTTTTCTAATTGTAAAATTCTAGGTTACAATGGATCGGGGATATTACAGAATATTTTTTAATTCAAGAATTGCGGAACTATTCAAAAAGCTAGCATGTTTCATAGTGGAATCATAATAAAAATTCGGTTCAATTAACTGTGTAAGTGAATAATTTTATGAGATTTTCAGCGCCAAAAAATATAATTTATAAAATCCGCAAAAAACTGCAAAATTATATCACATGGATGCGCATTACCCAGGAGTCCACATAGGCTTATCCAATCTATGTCTGCCCTTCTTTGTGCAAATTTAGTTACAAATCGATTAAATGAAACAAACCTGCTGTAATCCTTCTCCGTTTCAAGAGCTTCTTCACCGTGACCTAAACGAAGTAGATGGCGTTCATCAACATCAAGCGCTATAATCTTTTCGAAAAGCTGATTGAGAGCCTGATTCGAATGAGTTACAATTAATGTACGCTGGTCTGGCCAATTGTGATAGAGATTTGATATAATCTGAACAGCAACGTCAGTTTTACCAGTACCTGGCGGACCAACAACCTGAAATAATTTTTTAAATAATTTTTTGTTCTTTATTACATTATGTCTGGAATAAGATCATATTTCATCGTTATGTATAAATTTGAACAAAGATATAAGACACTTTGTCGGAATCCCTAAAAATTACTTCCAAAAAGGTGTACACGTTATAACTAATTATTTAAACATTACATAAGCAGTTTAGTTTTTACGAATATTTTTACATAATCAAATTAATTTCTTGGTGCTTAACACCAGTATGTTTCTGCTTAAAATGTTTTTAGTATCTTTTTTGCCAAAGTCTAAAATCGTTCCATAATTGCTTTAAAAATCCTTCAGAATTTAAAAGTTGACTACGAAATTTTGCTTTATATCTGGTTGCTAATAAAAGAGTTTTTACAATAAAAAACAACTTTTTCAAATTCATGGTTCTACGAATTGTTGCAAATAAAACAGTACCGTAAAACAGGCAAATATTAGCCACTTTTTAAGTGTTTTTTAAATATTTATCTTTCCATATAACCATAAATATATATATATATATATATATATATATATTGTTTTTTGTAAACCGCAGGCACTATATTTAATTCCAGAAAAACGAAGTTAAAATATCTTAAGTATGTATAATTTTTAATACGGAAAGCAAATATATAACATGTATTTCTACAACAAAAATTGGGTAATATCACCCACACTCAGAAAATGTTATTAAGAAATATATTTAGCAATGTTCTTGTAAAGTAAACACAATTTTAGTTTATAAACACCGTGAGCACGTGAAGGGCAAGTCACTTGTGCCTTTATTACACCTACCACAAGTCCATATGTTGCATAAGGTGCAATGGACCCAATTTTCACCTTGGTATCCTTGATAATCAACTCCGCAAATTCCGCATATATCTTCGCTGCTGTTATCACTTTCATTAGTGGAAGAAGATTCATCTTCTGTGTCTTTGTAGGAACCAAGCCCTCGTCCAGTTGGGAGAGCTGCACCAGAACCTCGTCCAGTTGGGCGAATTGCACCACGACCTCGACCAGCAGCTGTTTGTTGCAAAATGTCTTGTGGCCTGATAGGTCTGCCTGCTGGAACCTTAGCTCCACGTGGTTTTCTTTTCCTGAAGCATACCAACAAGTGTTGAACCCAAGTCTCGGCGAATATTGACTTTGCTGGTACTGGCCTGATGTTCTTTAGAACCTCTCTCTATCTTATTCTCTCCTATGATATGTCAGTTCTCCTATCCAATAAGAACAATGCAAGAAACATCGATCAATAGTTCACTGTTCAGTTTACGTATAGAAGGTACAGCTCTACATATGTAGGCAGGCATATAACCGCCAAGTTTATAAAGTGGCTGATATTACCCCTTGTGGTTGATATTTGCCTGTTTTATGGTACATTAAATAACGCTTTTATTATATTATTCTAACAATCTTTTTATAGACATTTTACATTCGTGTCAAGAACTTGTGGTAATCACATTTAACTGTGCGCACTGACTATCTGGAAAATTTGGAAATTAGTAATCCACGCCAATCTACTATAATCAGTTTACGTTGTAAAACCATTGTATTCAGCTTTTCGATCGGATTACATTTATAATCTCATGCGATAAATGTGAAATGTAGGTTTCTCTGATATTCTAACCATAATTCTGCTACGAATTTTTCAAAATCTGTGATGATTTTCACAACAAATTTTAGAACGCTTATAAATCACGAACTAATGAAGATATTTAAAATCTGAAAACACAAGATAGAGAATTGTTTTCTGGATCAGAATCACACAGTTTATATTCCGAAAATAAAATATTTCAGGGTAGCTGTAGTCAGTGATGGGATTCAGGGAGTTCGAACGGGTTCGCGTGAACCCGTTCTTGCTGTTTTTTTTTACAGACATTAGACCTTTGTTTCTCAACCGCCTGTCAGCCAAAAATATTACAGCTTACGCCTCAACTGCAGAATTTTAAGGCTAATCGGTTATTACGGAATAAAACATAAAATTCAAAGCTGGTTGAAAACTACATGTTCAGTAATTTGTAGCATTGTGACGTAAAACAAAGCCCGAATTTCTACAGAAGTGTGGTGCGCAAAATAAAGCATTTAGGAGATGATGAGATAATTAGTTTTAGAAGTAAATGAGCGAATCTGTTGTTAGTATGTACGATACAAAAAGAACCTGTTCTTAAAATTTTGAACCCCATCACTGGTTGTAATTCCATGGGCATTAGACCGCCACATTATCTGAACACTAGGTATGGAAAGAACTTGAATATTTTTACAAAAATTCTCATTGAAAAAATTCTTATTTGCATGTACTTCAGTCACAAGAAAAAGTCATCATTCCATAAGCGGGCCCAACACAATAGATGTGTTCATGTAATAGGCTTTCAATATTTCTTAAAAGGCTTGGTTGAAATTCTTCAAAAAAGTAGACAAATCGATTTATTACTTAAAAGTAATGTAATAGAAATAGGGCTAAAACATTTGCAAACACGATGAATCTAGTTTCAACTAAAATGAAGACTCAATATATCCAAGCTCAACAGTAATATAAGATGAACTTGTTAATGTATTATTATCTATTACTTAAAAAAATAGAACTAAAATCTATTAAAAGTATAAACGGAGAAATTCATGCATTGTAAGAATTTTATACAAAATGAAATTTTAAACAAATTATTTTTTAAGCGTTTAAATTGATGTATCTTAAAACAAAGCGGTTAAATCTAAGTACTAGATTATTAGTTGAGTAAATAAAATTTTTACACATTTATGTAATCAGAACAAGTTCACAAAAATTGCAACCACAAATCATTAAAATAATTTGAATAAGAACAGAAGGAACACTGAGTTTGTATTAAACATTCTTGTTTGTTAATATAATTTCTACTGCTTTAAATAACTTAAATGAATGCAATTGATTGTAATATTAATTAATGAAATTGTTGCTGCATGAATAGTAGTGAACGACTGATTATTAAGAATAGTAGATAGTTGAGAAGAATATTAAACAATACATGTAGTGAAAAATTGCTCTATATACAACGAAACTCACCATTGTAAGTCCAGGCTGCATGCCAGAGTGAATAGCTTCAATTTGTGTTGGAGTGAACTTTATTGAATTTCTAGGTAATTTAAATTATGCGTGTCTTATAAACATGAAAACACTGAAGATTTTAATAAGGGCATTTGTTTACAACAATTTGTTATCTTTAATATGAGAATATCTTCGAATCTTAGGATTTGTGTTTTTAGTAGGCCTACAAAATATCAGTCTTTAAATTGCATATTTTACATTAAAATGTATGTGCAGCAATAGCAATATTTGTCATAAAATGAAAGCTTTTAAAAAATAACTTACAAGAAACAATTCTTGATAATTTTGATTCCAATAAAATGTGCTCAAATAGGCAGAGACACATTTTTTTAAATTTAGTTACAGAAATGATTACCCACGTATTGAGTAATAATGACTATAAGAAAAATGAAAAGCCATTTTAAAGACATACTGTATTTAAAACCTTCCTCACATATAAACACGATTTTTACAAAACAAATAATATACAAACTAAGGGCTTTTAATGGCCGTGTTTCGCTTCTACAATTGCGCGTTGTTTGTACGGAAAAACATTAATTTTACATTTGACACAAAACTGACCCTCGTTAGCCCACGAAAAATGCGAAATCCATTTGCGTTTACACTTGCTGCAACGATATTCCCCAGTGCATCTTTTCTTTCCTTGATACGGGGTGGCTCCTTGTATTCTTAGACCCTTGGCAGTAGGACAATCTTCTACGAAATGGCCCTTCTGGTGACATATGCGACAAAGGTAATTAGAAGGCGGATCTTTATGTTCAGTGGGTGGCGCTGACTTTTGTAATGCTTCTACTATATCACTAAAGTCTTCAGTGTCAATTAGTTGCCTCGATGCGTTTACAAACGGTGAAGAATCGAAAATGGGATCTATTACGTGAGAGTGCGACAATGACCACATGCTGTAAATTCACAAATGAAAAACTTTCCCAAACGTTTCTGATTTATAGCTATCCATTCGTTTGCAAACACCGCTGAGAACGCTTGGATAAACATGAAAAGCGGCGGAGCGCTATTTAGCTTTGAAGCGCCTCACTAGGAATTCCTTGCGTAGCTACATAAAAGTAAAGCGACGATTGTAAGAAGAGTTTTAACGTAATTTCGCCACGATATCCCAATTCTATAAAGCACGCCGCCAATCACCCGTATTAGGTAATCCCTTTGCATAGTTCGATGACGCGGAAGAAAATGGGATGAAGCTAATCGGTAGCAGCGATAAGGCAATCGCTGCAATATCTCATTCAATTAATCCTCGATTTACTATTAAAAAACTTATTCATTTCGATTGCAAGATATTGACATCCTTATTGAAATATATAAACACGAAAATTATAAAATATTAATCAAATGTTTCAATTCATATTACAATTTATTAGCCAAAACTTAGTTTTCCTAAGCACGAAATAATTGAAAAAATATACTAGGAACAAATTTAAAAATGTTTTGCGCAAAAAAATTTTTAGCTTGCAAAGCAATTTTGCGAAAGATAATGTTTTATATGGGATTATGTTGGATGTCGGAGCATTGAGTTTTTTAAACTCTATTTGGGCATCTTTATTTTATTTTTTAATTCAAACGTGATATAGCTAGAGGCTGGCACTTTACACTAGCTAGAAAATAACAGAATTTTGCTATTAATAATTATTTTTATTTGTCATACTAAAACGTATAATACTTAAGGAACAAACAATGTCCGTTTCAAGCAAACGATTTATCAAATGGATTAATAAACGGAGCAATTGTTGACAAAAACTTAATGGTCCCCAAGATTTTACAATTGCTCTGCTTACAAATCTTTCATTACAAACAAAGACTTGGTTTGTCAAGCACAATTTACATCATTTTATTTTCATTGTTGCTATTTTAAATAATTTAGCATATTTTAAATTTTCATTGAAAATTGTTATCTAAGCTACAAATGAAAAACAAATTCGAACCTTCAATGAAATTGGAGTTTCCCTTCCCATAAAAGGATGGTTGTTCACAAGAATAATAAAATATCAATTTATCAAAAAATTTGTCTTTACGTTTGTCAACTTGTTGATAAAACGAGTTGATACATCTTTCTCAGGAAACACCCTTTTAACGCAAATGGAACGATTCCATTCAACAAATATTTTCAATACACTGATAGAATCGCCGACAATACATAAAAAAATGAGCATCATTAGCTAATAGGTGTTCACACCATTTTCTACAAGCAATTGTCAGCCATGTGCAGGGCTGTACTCCTAAATAATTAAAAAGGGGTGCAGAATTTGAGCACTGTATTTCTAAGTTATATTTTAACCAAACGCCATTTCTCAACACAATCCAAAACCCCACACCGTAATAAAACTTTAACAAGAGGGGCTAGATCCCCAATTGGATTTAATACGGTGGCTGAGCGAAAAGCGATGAAATAAGTGTAGAAAACATACCTTCTTGGTTTGTTGAAAGGATAAGGGCCACGGTTGGGAATGATGTGAGGTTTAACAACAATTTTTTTAATATCGTTTTCTTCAAAATTGAGCACAAATGGAGGAGATGGATCCTTCTCACCGCTCTCTGTGACAACTTCATATAAAGGGAAGGAGGAGACCAAATGCTCATAAGAAAGAAACGTATCTAAAAACATCCATAGCAAGCTTATTGAAAACACTAAAAAAGTTTTAAAATGTTAACATTTAATTAATCAGACTCAAAATTCGAGTAAACACAATTGCATTTGGGTGTGCGGAACGAACAGCAAATTTTGAGGTTTCATACGGCGTCAAAAAAAATTACAGCAGCAAACCACTCTAGATTCTATGTAACGAATTTACATTTAAAAAATCGCTAAAAAATTATACAGAGCTATAATAAATTCATATTGAGAACTTTTTTGCAAAACTAAAGATCAGTCTTCTAAAATATTTTAAACATAGTTATGCTGCAATTTTTCAAAAAAAAACTCCCCCTCCAACGAATACACTCCTGGTCATGTGCATTAATATACTTGAGAAACTTTAGAACATAGAATTCTGAAATGAATTTCAAAATTCCGAATAAAAATCTACCACTTTCAAAGTAAGGTGAGTAGTTAACGATATTTCAAAACTTATGTGTCCTTTTGCAACATTTCAAAGCGATAAAATAAGTGTAGAAAACGTACCTTCTTGGTTTGTTGAAAGGATAAGGGCCACGGTTGGGAATGATGTGAGGTTTAACAACAATTTTTTTAACATCGCTTTCTTCAAAATTGAGCACAAATGGAGGAGATGGATCCTTCTCACCGCTCTCTGTCACAACTTCATATAAAGGGAAGGAGGAGACCAAATGCTCATAAGAAAGAAACGTATCTAAAAACATCCATAGCAAACTTATTGAAAGCACTCAAAAAGCGTTAAAATGTTAACATTTAAATAATCAGACTCAAAATTCGAGTAAACACAATTGCCTTTGGGTGTGCGGAACGAACAGCTAATTTTGAGGTTTCATACGGCGTCAAAAAAATTACAGCAGCAAACCACTCTAGATTCTATGTAACGAATTTACATTTAAAAAATCGCTAAAAAAATTATACAGAGCTATAATAAATTCATATTGAGAGTTATTTACTATTAACGGTTATCCGGTTTTCTGGGTATGTCATACTCTGTGACATGTTCAACGGATTGTATATCCTAAACTAATCCACCGATTCTTTTGAAATTCATTGACTTTTGTTGAAATATTGTTTTCTTTAATTGTGTAAAGTCGTTTTAAGATACTCGACATAGTTATTTTGATATTTATGATTTAGTCCTGGAACATCGAACAGGGTATGTGATACCCTCCTATGTTCTTTTTTTGCAAAACTAAAGATCAGTCTTCTAAAATATTTTAAACATAGTTATGCTGTAATTTTTCAAAAAAAACTCCCTCCGTTTATAATAATAGTAATTTATGTAAAACAACTTGAAAACAATGGAAAAACCTTGCCATAGTATATTACAATTAATTAGGCTAACATGCGTAGTCAACAAATAACAATTAAAACAACCCTATTAAGAAGATTACAATAAAAAATTAGGCTAACATGAGTAGTCAACAAATAACAATTAAAACAACCCTATTAAGAAGATTACAATAAAAATTAGGCTAACATGCGTAGTCAACAAATAACAATTAAAACAACCCTATTAAGAAGATTACAATAAAATATTTACTATTAACGGTTATCCGGTTTTCTGGGTATGTCATACTCTGTGACATGTTCAACGGATTGTATATCCTAAACTAATCCACCGATTCTTTTGAAATTCATTGACTTTTGTTGAAATATTGTTTTCTTTAATTGTGTAAAGTCGTTTTAAGATACTCGACATAGTTATTTTGATATTTATGATTTAGTCCTGGAACATCGAACAGGGTATGTGATACCCTCCTATGTTCTGTGCGACTTTGAAACATGCATTTTCACTTCTAGGTCATTAAAAGTTTCAATAAAAGCAAATGTTGTTAGTTGGTGCAGGAAGAGGCTTCTCATTGTTTAATCTATCATGTGATGACTCAATCGCAGAATAATGATATCATACTTTATATTAGCTCATCCAGCTGGCTATGACTCATTTGTATTTCACTATTGATAACCAACTGCCAGTCTAACCGCTAATACTATGAGTCGTCCTAAGCGAGTCTGTAAAGATCATGCCATCACTATGATATTCCAACAGGATGATCTGTCGGATGAAGAAGACTTCAATATCGATGTCTTTGATGACGCTGCAAATGGGTCTATTCAGTCTACGTTCCCTATTGAAGATGAACTTTCTCCTTCAGATTCTAATGATAATATATTGGATTCGGAATTTTTGCATGAGGTCAGTGGAAGTGAATCTGAATCAGAAGAAGAAGGGGAAACATCTGCGTCCCATCAAGATGTTGGTGCATTGTGGCTCCATCTGGTCGTGTTTGTTACGATTATGAACCAACAAATGTTGGCCGGGAATCATCACGAAATATCGAAAGGGCCTGCACCAGGTATAAATCCCGAAACTGAACGAGAAACAATTCTCATCTTTTTGGATAAAACTCTGGACGACATAGTCTTGTATACAAATCTTCAAGGTATGCGGGTTATAATTGAAAGGAACAGAACAAATCCGAACAAAAGAAAAGTGTTTGTTTCAATTGATAGAGTTGAATGGGAAGCATTTGTTGGGATTCTTATTTTATTAGGTGAGCAAAAAGAATTGTTTTTAATGTACACGCCTGCATGTCGTACGTTTTCAAGTGAAATATTTATGTTATTTTGATCAACAATGATTTACATATATTTACGTCGTAATTGTATCAATATGCTATGCACAATTTGCATTCATTTCAGTAAAAATATTTGACATATATTGTCCTATAGAAAGCTGTGATTAATTTCAATTTTAGCATATAACTTGGAATATTCCGTCATCACATCTGAATTTTCATTGATTTTTCGTTAGAAATTTTTGATAGTGCTTTTCTACAAAAAGTTATTGTACAGGTCAAATATTTACAACATCCACGAGCACTAAAGAAAAGGGATCAAAAAATTTTAAATTTTGATATTGAAAAAATAATTTAAGTTATTGTTATCATATTGTAACAGCAACAATATTTCGAAGTCCTATATTATTTTTAGGTGCAGTTCATATCTCACTGTAGATGAGCAACTCCTAGAATTTCACGGGCGTGTTAAATTTAAACAATGCATTTTATCTAAGCCAGGTAGATTTGGCATCAAAATATTTTGGCTATGTTGTGCAGAAACATTTTATTTCCTGAATGGCATAATTTACATAGGAAAGGGCTCGTATAAGGCTGAGCAGAATGTTACTACAATCGGTGTTTCTCTACATTTGATGAAGCCGTATTTGAATACAGGAAGAAACCTCTAACTGGGGATAACTGGTTTACAAGTGCAGAGCTTTGTGATACTCTACGAAACTTCAGCACCTCATATGTTGGGACACTAAAAAATAATATACACAATATATATTTTGGGATTACAGTGGGTTTTCATTACTTCATGATAATAATAATAATAATAAAACATCCATAAGGGTTAAATATTTTGTCCAAAACTGGATAAAAGTACAAATTGTAACCTTATTTCATTGTTATCAAGAACAAAAGTTATTATAAGGAACACCGATTGGCAATATAAGATGACAGATTGATTTTCAATGAACCGGGTATGACATACCCTTTGTGGCTGTTAAGCACTTTCGAACATCGAGAACGGACAACCGTAAATTTTCATATTTGAATTTTACTCAGGGCTGAATCTGAAGATTAAATGTGCATATTATTTGCAGAGAAGATGTGAATTTCTCAAGTGGTTGTAAAAATTGTAGTAATATCAATGGATAATTATTGCTATTCGGTAACAATTTGCTACTTTAAAATATTTCATGTAAAATATCTACTTAAATGCTGTAATAGAATTTGCTTCCATAGCAAAACTAGAATATTATAACATTAAAAAAATTGGCAGTTCCAACTTAGAAGTGAAGCAATCAGCATAACTAGCTCACATATTCAAAAAAGGCAAAAATGTTCATACATTCCATACAACTCACGACTATGAGAGTCGCAAAAAAACGTCACTTGGTTGGTTAGAAAATAAAAATGTAGACAGAATAGGGTTCCTTAAATTACAAAATTATCAACAAACCAAAACTACATTCCAACAATAACAATAACTTACCATTCCAATCTGCATCATTAATGTAGCGTCCCAAAGTTTTATAGTTGGCTGCATCAGGATCCCCGTATCCAAGTAGCAAGTCATGCAGCCAGTCTGGCACAACGCAATCCGTATTCATTAAATCCCGAATCGTTTCCAAAATTGCCTAAACGTAAAATAAATCAAAAAAGTTGAGATACAAATGCAGGATTCAACGTTTTGAAACAAATGGTTTTAAATTCAAACTTACTTTGTTCCTTAAACAATTTTTTATATTCTAAAAATTTTTTCACATGTTGCAATTCAAACCTCATAAAACCTACTTGAAGACCATTTTATCCAAAAAGATGTCACGCTGAAATTTCATTTGCAATATGTTATTGAAACACAAGGTTGATATGTCTCATAAACATATTTGTTTTTAATTTAATTTAAGTATTCGATTAAGCATGCCTCAATAATATAAAATCAATTATTACCTTAAAGTTATTTTGCTTTGGATTGCGTCTAACCACAATGTTGAAGGTTTGATAGATGTCTTCTTGGCCATCAAGCGCAGCAGTCATGTCTTGTTGATATTGATTGGGATCAAGATGAACACGAAATGAACGCACATTCCCCTTCAAAACTGGCCGTTGATCAGGAACTAAAATATGTAGTTACTAGCAACGCGTTTCAAAATAAAGTTTAATCTGCCCAGTGTTAATGGAATAAAGAGCTGATATATACAGAACAAGATAACAATCCAGTACATAAGTGAATTATTTCAATTAAAAGTAGACATTCTACTGCAAAGAATTTCGAAAAGAGTCATAATCGCAAATTCGATAACTAACCAGTGATGAGGTTGAGGGAGGCCTGGGGTCTACATCTCGTTGGTTGAACAGGAAGTACCTGGCAATTGTTGAACGTTTTTGCAATAAAGTCAGGATATTTCTCAAGTTTTATATGCCATAAAAATTAGCCCATTGAACATGTGAACGCTAAGACTAGCTACACTTAACACCAAAAAACTAGGGACAATCACATAATTTCTATATTATTACAGATGGCTATTTCTTGCCATGTTATTCAAACAATTAAGATGTAAAGTTCAAGAACAACAGACTAGTGATGACTAAAAACAAAGAATATAAAATTTATAGCTGCGAATAAAAGTTTGGAATAATGTTTAAAAGTTATAAATATGATATTGTTTTGCAACAGTGTCTAAGGGCGTTATGCAGGCTTCACGATATGAGGACAAACCAATGAGTTTATTTCTATAAAAAGTGTTTTCGCTTAATTATAACGAAAAGGTTGCATTGTGGATGGGAATTTGTGGCACCAGAGATGGAAGCGGTACACTCAATTGACGACCATGACCGGTCCGGTTCTGGTAATCTCCAAGACCGATGATGACCGCTCTGGTACCCAAGTTGTCCTCATTTGGTTACCGGCTATGACTGGTCCTCACATTATAAAGCACTGGTTTTTTTGCATTACATAATGCATTTGTACAGTTGAAAGCACATGTACTGACCGCATACGCGTTTAAGTTATCGAATTAACCCCAAATATCTCATTATTCATTTAAAGACCCAAACCAAATCACCCAATGCTTTTACTGTTGCAAGTTTTAATAACATGTTTTGTTTGAATATCGGTAATCATATGTAAATCATTATACCGTGATAGTAATTAATGGCACGGTGTGATTACCTCCAAAGAAGTGCTGCCTTACACATATGCTAGAATGTACAATTCAACTTGTATGTGCTTTCTTCCAAAAATCTCCAAAACCTTCCAGGATCTTTTTAAGGATTCAGTTTAAATATTTATTTAAGGTACTGGAATTGTAAAAACTATCTTCACAACTTCCCTGCACTTATATTTATATTTAATCAGATCAGTAAAATGTATCAATATAGTGGTTTTCATTTTTGAAATAAACAATAGAATCGACATTCAATGTTCAATGGCACTAGTGCGTTATGAACTTGCATTCATACAAAAAAGACGACTTGACCAACATTGGTGAATTGCATATGTGATCTACTAACTTTTAAGTACAACTGTACATAAGTGAACTTTTTTTGGTAATTACAGTGTATTTAAGTAGACAGTATATAATTATGGTAATTGTCAAGTGCTTCGCAGTTTGAGTTTTGAGAAACTCCCATACTAGATTAGCTGATAGGTACGACCAGAGACATATCTCAAAGTGAACGGTTTTGACCAGGTCCGAAGGTCAGTACCGACCGGATTCCATCTCTGTGTGGCACAAGTATACTTACCAGCATAATGATTCACAACGTCATACAGCACAATGTATCAAAAATGGTTTCAAGGGAAGCAAATTTCTTTAATGGAAAAATGGCCAGATTCTTCTCCTGATCTGAATTCAATAGAGAACTGTTGGCCTATATGAAAAACAAAAGTTGCTCAAGGGAAGCCACAATCACTACTAAAGAAATATGGACACAAGAAATAACAAGTGAATATAGCAGATCTCTAATTGAATCTATGCCTAGAAAAATAAAGGCTGTTTTTAATGCTCATTGTGCTGTGAACGTTACCTATGAGTGCATGCATATTATTTCTCCTACTTACATTTTGTTTTAACAACATTATTTTTTTTCCAGAATTTTTATTTACATTTTTGTCACTCTGGTAGTTGTTCCAAATTTTTCACCACAGCTATATATACACCAGGTATTCTCAGATATGCTTGACGTATTCACCCATTTTACCATTTGGCAAAATCTTATTCCTTATCTCATTTTCAAAATTTCAATGTTGCTGGAGGCGGTTAAGAAGGATTTACAACATTCGTCCAAGGACATCTCCATAGACCTTTACTCAATCACCTTAAATCCCCTGACATACACATTAACATAATGCAGAATTTGGAAATGTGAAAGCCATTTAAGAATTCCATCTTGCAGTACTAGAAACTATTTTTTTATGACTGAAAACGAAAAAATCTCATAATACCTAAAAAGAGTGAATGACTTTCGAGAAATTCTGATTAAATTAAACTTAAATTATTGCTGATCTCCATTATTTAGCAAATTTAGATTTATGCACCCTCAGTATTTATCGGGCAACGCCAATGTGTGCAAAATATTTCTAAATAACAAAGGTAATTATGGTATTCTAGCGTTTATCAAATTTCAATTTAAATTTTTTCAGCACTGATGCTTTATGAAATTCATTTCCACTAAAAGTTCGGAGTTACTATTAAACATATAATATTCAAAATTCTTGCAGCAAAACTTACTATCAGAAATTACTTTTTTATCTTCATCTAACATGCCCTCAACTTCACAACCACGTATGTAAACAACACCGAGCTCTTTATCAAATGAATCAGTGACTTTACTTAAATGGGTCGTATTTGGAGCTCGAATCGTTACGAGAAAAACTGAATCATGCAATCGCAAGGCTTCCCATTCCGACTTAATTTCCTCTCGAAGATTTAGTGTAATGGTAAGATCAGCACGCACGCTTGAAGGATGAGATTCTCCAATTTTAGGTTTCGCCACCTAGTTTGGGAATATAAACCAAAATGTATAAAAAAACAAAGGTCTACATATGATATGGAATGGAATTAAAATTATTAAAGCCAATTTAAAAATTTCAAAAGATATATTTGAACCAATAAGGCAGCGATGTATCTTTTTAAACTACAAATTCACAAAGGGATTTCAAAAGGAAATGCTTATATTCGCAGCTTAGAGTAAACCATTTTGAAAAACTATTGGTCTTTGAGTCTTTATTCCATCGACAGATTTCGAATACCATTTTGTCAGGTGCAATTTTAGGTGGGGGAGGCCGCCCCCTTCCAGAACTGTCTAAATACTATATGAAATTGCCATTTCTTATGTGAATATTGTGAAAAAAAATCATTTTAGTGGTTTTTCATAAGATAGAAACCATTTTTTAAAACTTTCTGCTGCACCATGAATAAAATGCGTCTTAAAAAATTACATAGGATCGCGCCTACATTTTCTAAGGGCTGAAAAGCTGTAATATAATATTTTACTTCCTCCATTGAGACCTCAATTATCTAAAGATAAGGATATATACAGACCGCAGGAACGTCTCGGATTTAGACGACCTACACATCGACACGCAGTAATTTTAAATGTGGCAAATANTGCAATCGCAAGGCTTCCCATTCCGACTTAACTTCCTCTCGAAGATTTAGTGTAATGGTAAGATCAGCACGCACGCTTGAAGGATGAGCTTCTCCAATTTTAGGTTTCGCCACCTAGTTTGGGAATATAAACCAAAATGTATAAAAAAACAAAGGTCTACATATGATATGGAATGGAATTAAAATTATTAAAGCCAATTTAAAAATTTCAAAAGATATATTTGAACCAATAAGGCAGCGATGTATCTTTTTAAACTACAAATTCACAAAGGGATTTCAAAAGGAAATGCTTATATTCGCAGCTTAGAGTAAACCATTTTGAAAAACTATTGGTCTTTGAGTCTTTATTCCATCGACAGATTTCGAATACCATTTTGTCAGGTGCAATTTTAGGTGGGGGAGGCCGCCCCCTTCCAGAACTGCCTAAATACTATATGAAATTGCCATTTCTTATGTGAATATTGTGAAAAAAATCATTTTAGTGGTTTTTCATAAGATAGAAACCATTTTTTAAAACTTTCTGCTGCACCATGAATAAAATGCGTCTTAAAAAATTACATAGGATCGCGCCTACATTTTCTAAGGGCTGAAAAGCTGTAATATAATATTTTACTTCCTCCATTGAGACCTCAATTATCTAAAGATAAGGATATATACAGACCGCAGGAACGTCTCGGATTTAGACGACCTACACATCGACACGCAGTAATTTTAAATGTGGCAAATATAAATTTTTCAGTACCATACATTGAGGCACCCGGAAGAAAACATTTGATTAAAATAGTAGAAGATTTATTTGCTCCGATTCTGGAAGTCAGGTTTCACCCAGTGTTGACCATATTGCTTTGATTAACTATTCATTAAACAGAAACTAGAACATATTTAATTAACCAATGTGTTTAATAGATTTCTTACTAAACTTCGTTGACTTTTATAAGGCCAAAATTCTGGTAAGAATGACTTGCAACTTAGATGGATTTTTCGATTGTCTGAGAAAATGATGCTTTTGAAAAAATTCGTTCTGCATTAGCGGGTGGGGGTAAAAGAGAGTAAGAATTCATACCATTTCACTAGTTAACAAAATACAGATCTGTTAGCAGATTTTAAAGTATTTTAACCAAACTGTTAACAGATCTGTTAAACAGATTATAAATAGGTAATCACTGGTTTTAATCTATCTTACCCTAAAAGCGTAAGTAAAATATTTACCTGGAACCAAATTTGAAAGTTATTGATTTAAAGGAAACAGTAATTTTTTGAACATTCTTTAATCTTATTAGCAAAAATATGACGTTCGAAATTGGTGCTACACAGTAAAAAACGTAGATTGAAGGGACACGTAAGCCAACAAGGCCTTCAAGATTAAGATGTCTGACACAGATTCAAACATAATCACGTCCAATTAAAGTGTAAGGGATTGGAAATTTGTTATTTACATTATCGAAAACCAGAGGACCTTAAATACTGACATTAGGCCTTTCCAATTTCTATTTCGAAACTTGAAAAAACGATCCTTTAAACGAGGATCAAGACGTGCGCCTGAAACGATTATGAGACAAGCATTGAGGTCACAGAGACAATCCCTATACAGATATTGACTAACAGTTCATTACGGCAAGGTTCAACACATTACAACAAGCGATGTTCTCTAGTTTTGAATAAATTCCCGAATTTGATTCGATTTCGCATTTCGCAGACACCTACTTTCAACATTCACATTATTGAATACAAACATTCAAAATATTAATTAAATTTCTGTTTTTACACAGATTAAAGCATCCCACATTCATCGACTTATAGCAATGGCAAAATAGCGATTATTACTTGGGCATAGTAGCAGGAACGGGAACTTTTATCGCAACGGGAAACAAGTGTTGGCGACGAGTGTAGTAGTAGCTCCGCCGCTGCCGAAGCCTTTGTGTTTCCGGTTAATTGAAACAATTAGCGGCAATCGCTTTAAAAAGTAAAAACTAGGCGGTGAAGTTCTAAAAGCTCGGTGTTTAATTACTTTTCGGAAGCGCAAAAAAACAACCAATTATTCTGCTAATTAAACATTGAAAGTGGAACCACTTGCCGAATCGGCATTTTTCCTTCTAAGCTCAACGGGATGTCGACAAAAACAGATATAAAAACAAATGTGTTGGCAAGTGTTTCATTTGTATACTTGCATCATGTGGGCAGTTTCTCAAGTCATAGATCCCGTTTTCGATTCATCGCCGTTCCTAAATGCATCACGACAGCTATTCGATCCCAAAGACTTTAACGACATAAAAGAAGCGTTGCAAAGGTCAGCACCGAGAAGACAAACTAAACCTCCATCGAATTACGTATGCAACATTTGTGAAATGAAGGGCCACTTCATCGTAGATTGCCCAACTCTCAAATGTCAACAGGCATTGGGCGACACCCCATACCAAGGAAAGAAGAAAAGCATTGGTGAATACCGTTGCAGCAAGTGCAAAAGGAAATGGCTATCGAACTGTTCATGGGCTAATGAGAGTCAAATGTGTGTAAAGTGTAAAATAAACGTCTTCCCCTACAAACAACGAGCGATTACAAAGACCAGGAAGATGTAAAAAAACTTTTTCAATTTGTAAATATGTTGTTTTGTAAAAACCTGTTTGTATGTGTTGAACTTCATTTGAAATAAAAAAATTCTGACAAATTGTTATTTTCGTATCATTATTTATCACACTTTGCATGTAACATTAGATAAGAAAATGACAAAAGTTCCTTTCAAGATAATTTTATTAAATTATTACTCAAGTGAAAAACATCTGTTAATCACAGTCAATTAATTTATTATTTGTGTAAATCTTGTACAAAATTCTAATTCAAAGCACGCATTTTAAAAGTAAATATTTATAAAAAAATGTTATTTGAATGTTAATGCCACAGTATTTAATTTATTTATAACTAAAGTACCAAAACTAAGAATTTGTAGATTTCACTGTAATTAATATAAGATTGCATGGTAATAGAATGTCACATATAGCATTTAATTCACTCTGTAGTAATAAAAAATCAGAAAAAAATGATGAATTTATTTCAAATCAATTTTCGCTCTCGATACAAATTGCTTAAATCCGATAAACTTAGAAAGAAATTTTTTATAACTTGTGACACCACTGAATAACATTACAGCGTACTAAGAAATGCTTTCGCATAGCTTTTTGGCATGTCAAAGTTATAAAGATTAAATTATAATATTATAATTTGAAATTCCCTGGCACTAACCTCAATAATAGTGAACGCATCAATTGGCATTGCATAACGAGCCCACCCCCTAAAAGCAGTAATTCCATCATCGGATTTGTAGGGTTTCAAACGAAATAAGGCATCTTCAAAGTCTTGACGTAGCTCGTCTAAAATAGCAAAATTCAAATTTTTTGTAAATGCGATAGAATTTTATGGAACACTAAAATAAAAGCTTACAAGTTGATTCAAGGCGCAGTAAATTGAAATTACGAAGTAAATAGTCATGCAACGTTAGAAATTGCAAATTCAGTTTCGGAAGCGCTAGACAACCTAAATAAATATGCACTGACTTACTTCCGTTATAAATGTATGCAGAATTCGTATAACTCATACGTATAATTAAAGCAAATTACCGGCTTTATTAAATATCAAACTGAAAGAGTGAAAAAATTCATTAGAGTTTATAAAGGCAATGGGTTAAAGATTTATCTGAAAAAATTATATGCAATTTTCACATAAAAATATGTAAATAATATTCATAGAGATTTTTATCTTAACAAATCTTGCAACACACTATCAAATGTAATATAAACAAATATTTATAAAACTTAGACACTCCAAATCCAATCATGATACCAGATTAACAAAGAAAACAACTATTATATTTTATTGTTCTTAAAATTAAAAATCAAATACTAAAGCTTTAATAGAAAAAGTTTGAGTTATTATATTTAATAAATTTTTTTTCTTGGTCAAAATGTGCCTGAAAATTTTCCTAAAACATTTTGTTAATATTTTCTACGGTTGCAAGGGAAAAAGTGAAATTATTGCTAAACTTCAATTGCTGTAACTTAAGTTAAATTGCATCTGAAAAAAATCGCATGCATATTAGGATTCCGCAGTACCAACATTTTATGGGTTCCAATTTCATTTAGTCCTGTTGGATTTGGTCACATTCTTATCGAATATTTTAGTCCCATGGTTACATGTCGACCAAATAGGCAAAAAAAGAACATCTTCTGAAATCTGTGGTCTCAGTTTCTTCCTTACTGTCTCAGTAGCATGCTAGGCTTAAACAAACTGACTGAGACCAGTGAATCCCATGGGACTGCATAGTCCTGCAAAACCCTCATATATATTATTGCTAAAGTGAAGTATAATATACTTTTTATATATTATTTCACAAAAAACAAATTCGGTTATACTTAATCCCTATGTGTAATTTTACGCCAATCTACGACAAACCAAGCACAGACATATTAAGCTTACTTCTCTTTACGACAGAAGATGGTTTGGTAAGAAAACTAAAGTAACAAGAGAATATGTAGTAATCACAATTTATCAACTTCAGCTCTGAGATACAAAGTGCAACATTTTTAAAAATACTAGATAAATTGCTTCTCCAGGATTGAAATATTTACCCGAGCAAATGCGGTAGAGAACTTGACATAAATCTCTCAAGTCCATAACCAGTAAGTTCACATATTCAAACAGGTACACACAAACGGTTGCGATATATCGACATCCAATCTGAGCATGTCTTAGAATAACTGTTGGAAAATTTTAATATAAAGGTTAATAAATACATTTAAATAAACGAATTCATTGTGCAAAGAAAAACTATTGATATATACCAACACCACATTGATATTCTACATAACTCAATGACAAAATTTGCACACATCTTACACAAGTTCAAATTTGCTCACGTAACTAGTCTCTCTGCACATATTTGAAAGGAGAAGACCTTCCCCGGATCTTCTGAATTCTTTCATTATAAATAATGACTAAGTTGACCTAAATTTAGAGTTGTGCATGTGCCATTCAACATATTTATTCGAAACAAACATTGCAAAAATCTGTAATATATCATATGGTAATAACGATCAAAATTACATCCTAAGGGTCAGCCGAAAGTATTTTAAATTGCATGCAGAGCCCAAGAATGATTGAGTGCTCACGAGTACTCGAAGGTGCCAAATTGTAAGTTACACTTCTTACCTTCACCAGTAAAATAATCGCCAGGAACAATGTTCTTATCCCAAATCAACTTTTCAACGGGATATAATGGTAATGAATTGATGGCTTCGAGTTGCGACTTTCTACGTTGAAAACGATGTGCTATGAGTTCAGTTAGAAAACTTTTTTCAAACTTTTTCTTTTCGTCACATTTTACCAAGTTTAGGTGACGTACCAATTTATTTAACTTCTTGGTACTAACTAAGTTGTTAGGAAAAGTATATAAATCAATAAACTCACCTCAGACTGTTAAAATATTTCAGAAGATGTTGTCTTGTATCAGCTTGGGAAACGCATAGAAGAGAAAATTCACGCAACTCAGGAAGTAATTTAAAAGTCATTTTCTAAAATCACAAATAATCAGCTGAACTTTGAAAGAAATTCATACCTGCAACCCATAGACTCGCTTATAATGCAAATCCAACATCTGTTTGTCATTTAACGGTTCACCAGAATGATCATTGATTTCAAACCCAGCATAGAACTCCAAGCGTTCCAATAACTAAATTTCAAGTTATTTTAAACAAATGCAAGTTATATTCACCTAACGGCAAATTTGTATATAAATATATATATATATATATATACATATATATTGGTGATTTGTAACATACTAATGTGAAATTGCGATTGCAAAACACCAGAAATGTGAATTTTGTATGTTACAAAGCACCATTTTCTGGTACGGTACTTCAGGTATATTTTTTTTCAAAAAAAGTTAATGATCCTCTTAATGGCATCTAAATATGAGGTTTTAATACATTTTGAAATTTTTTTTTTCAAAAATTCCCAAATGGAGATTTTTCATTGATTTCACATATACTGGTGTTTTGTAGAATTTCCCATATATTGGTGTTTTGTAACAGAAAAAAATTTTTAACTAAATTTTTTTTCGAATTCTTTTCAAATTATAATTATCCAAGTTCGTAAATGTTAAAACTAAACGAACTTGTCAATAGCTTAACAATAGGTTCTTTTTTCGAACTGAAAATCAAGCGTAAAATATGGAACA
>CABFPE010000052.1:1461708-1472022 GCA_900660155.1 Hofstenia miamia | reverse complement strand
TATATATATATATATATATATATTAGGGATATTCCTAAAATAGGTTTTTAGCATATTTGCAGAAGCTTGGGGTCCCAAACGTGGAAAAATTATAAAATATGCTTAAAGAATACCAAAGAAAAATTTTTAAAGTAAAAAACATCACGTCCTCTCTATTTTAGGATTTTATAGTAATTCTACGCAGGCCTATTTTATGAACAAGAAAGAATGCCAGTTTTTAAATGTAATGTTGTGCAACTTCACAAATTTACTGGTTATTTAAAGTGTATTCGTATTTCTGAAAAAGCTCAAGTTTGATACCCTCACTAACATCAGCATACCAGATTACTGATCCATATAACATTCCAGTTAATACAAGAGATTTATACAATGTAGACTTAACTCTGTAAAAAGTAGAAAAAGGTACATTTTGTTTAAGTAAACAAATATACACCTATATATATATATATATATATAGTCTTTAGCGAATTAAAATTATTAATAATATAATTGAAGTACGAAATCTCTGATATTTACCTTGATAATCTAACCGAACATGTTACACCGCAATTTTAAAGAATTGGGGGCCCAGACAACCCATAATCGATAAAAAATCACAAATATATCCGCGATTCTGAGCTTAATAATCATTAGATGTGGGCGCCACAAAATTGAAAGTCAGCCATTATTTAGCCTGGCCCAAAAATTGACTCAATCCACAGCCCATGTAGTTTTACAAAGATCAAAGTTATTTCAAACATATTTTTTAGTAAAAAATAGTGCCGTGCTATCTAGATGGGTTTAATTTACAAATATTTGCGACATAATATGAAAGTATTGCAATCACAGTTTCAACCCAAAAATTAAAACCGATTATTGTTTTAGCTAATCCAACAATAAAATATGTAAATGAGAAATGCATGACATTGTAAAAAATAAATACATAGGAAAACGTTTTTCAACTTAAATCAATATGAACATATCGCATAGTTACAAACTTGGGAACGGATATGACTCTAAGGACATAATCAAAAAATAATATTAATGTATTCCAGCTTAGACATAGATAAACAGCGTTAATAATAAGCAACCAAACTTTTTTCAAAAAATAAAAAACAAAAAAATTAATTTTGTAGATAAGCACCAAATGTAAAAAGACCCTTTGGATCCACCCCTGATATATGCCCTTTGGGTGGGGCTGATGAAACAACTGACATTCTCGTTTTTCTTTACATGTGAAAGGAAAATGCAGATTTCAACACCACTATTGGAATGCTTTGGCTTCATTAATAATGATTATGTCTTGCGATTATTAGAAATTACTATATTAAATCAAACTAAATAAGAATGAACAAACCTCTACAAATAAACGACCTTCTTTTAATTGAGCTAAACTACTGGTTTTGCAGGCAACAACGACGTGCTCACTGTCCAAAACAGTATTGAAAAACCGTCTAGTTGGAAGAAATGCCTAAAAAAAATATAAATCACTAAAATCAAATAAACAAAAATCAATTCAGCATTCTGTGTAATCTACTATATTAGACACTCGTTCCCAGTTTGACAAATAAAAAACTGCAATTGCATTTAATTATTTTTGCGTTTAACTAATTTCAAATAGGTTTCTCTTCGTTAGTACTAGCGTTTACAACTTGAGTTCATCACATCAAGTTTTGAAATTATAGCTAAAGAAAATTTATTAAAGGATCATAATAGAGATAACTTGTGAACCAGTTAGAATATACTTATTTTGTAGTTTATAAAACAGTGGTGCATTGTTGATAAATCCCTTCATTCTCTTGGTACTAGAATCAAGTTGTATTTTCAAGGAATGCTTTCCAGTTTCAACACCTTCTTGCTTGTTGAAACACCAAGTTGAAACCATTATAAAATTTGAATCTGATTTTTCCGTTGCTTTGAATTTTTTCAACTAATAACAAGGAAATATTGTATTTCACCTAACCCAGTATAGAAGTACACAATTGAAGATGAGGTGGCGTCTTCTGGCATATGTATCATCACAAAACCAGATTACAGCAAATACTACGAAATATATTGCCATTTGATGGCTTATGCAATATTCTTGATGGAGATTTTTTCATCAACCACCTATAAAAAACAATTATTTCAATGGTAGTTCTGGGATAAGAGTAATTTAAAAAATTTGAAAAAATGTATCCAAAAATACATCAGCAATCAATGGATCAAGTGCATATCAATGCCATTAAAACGGTAAAATCAGAGACGTTTGGCACTGAAGAGTGTAGAAGTCAGTGCTGTCAGAAGTTAATCAGAGAGGTTTGGGACCGAAGAGCCTACTGAAAAAGTCCAAGCTGAGAAGAATGCTCAGATTTGATTGCGAGAAGAATGAAGACTAACAAAAGTTTCAACGCTTAATCTATAGTTATTGATGTCCCGATTCAGTTCATGAAATTGTTCCCGGGTAAAAATCTCGCCTGTTTTGTTTTGCAGTCATTGCCTATATACGAGCAACCAAAGAGTATTGTGGTTAAATAGACTTGTTTATATTCAACGCTGGCATTTAAATTGAAATAATGTTGTCAAATACATGTATGTATGAAAGGGCTGATTACAAATGCAAAGAGAAACTGTTTGCTTTATGAAATTGTTCGTTTTTCTCTTAGATATTGGATACCTGCTGCCATACTTCTAAGTTTTTCTTAATAAATTGCTGAAATGATACGTCAGAATCTATATCTACATAAAGATATTTCATTATTTGAAATTGTTTAATTTCATGATCTTCATTACTAACTTTTAAAGACATGTTTTTGAACATGCGAATATGATGAAACGGGTTTTTTGATTGTTCATTGTTAACTGATTTTGTAAGAAATAAAGCATAATCCCAAGCAACAAGGATTCATGGAACATTGATAGTCCATTTGAATAGAAATATTTTGTAAAAGTGTTCCCAATACGGACATGTTGCTTTCTATTGCTAATATAACTGTTTATGAAGTTTGTGGAGTGTTATTCAAAACCACATGCTTGATACTTTCTTTCCAGAATAGTGTGACTAACACTATCAAAAGCCCTATTATGTACAGAAGGGCTACCACAGTACATGTATTTCTGTTTAGTGCAAACCGGGTGTTTTCTATTAACGACAGTAATACATAAGTCTAAATATCCCTTTCTGTTTTTTTGATAGTAATAGTTAAGGAAACGCAGTCGAGATCCCACAAATCTCACTTTTCGGACACTCTGACCCATGGTCTATGCTAGGTCTTGGATATTGACGAGGAGTTTACAACGCCATCTAGCGACAATGTAATTACTGCCTCATTTTTTGTGACATTTACGAGGGCTGATTTTACAATGATTCATAAACATATACTTGCTATAGTGATTCACTTATTTACATGGGGCCAATTTAGTTTACACGTTTTACAATGATTCATATACTTGCCATAGCGACTCTTATTGATGTGGTCATTTTTGTTTGCATGCTTACTATTGTTTGCATACACAATTGTTAATATACATTAGCTCTGATTATTTACATTGCATTTTGTGATAATACATTGTTGACTAATAATTTTCCCAAAGCATTTCTTCTAATTGAGTCATTGGAAAAAACATTTTCCCGTACTAAGCTATTTTGTCCGGGGGTATAATGAATGTTCGTGTTTGTATTTGCATAAAATTATAAACTGCTGGAGCAGTTTGCAATGTCTTTTTAATTGCCAAGTGTACACTTTCTGCTACTTTAAGCTTTCTTAACATGAGGCTGGCCGAAACAACTTCAATTTTGTATGCAACATCAACACGGTCGGAAATAAGTGAGAATTCATCACTTGATTTTAAAAGTTTGAACCTGATATTTATGCCAGGTATTAACAATTTTTCCCATTGAAAAAAATAGATAGGTAATGTTCCATAGAAATTAACAACTTTGCTCCTTAATGAAAGGCTCATTCGCTTATTTTGACCATCTTTTTCCTCTGTATCAACTAGTTTTCTCTCGGGGTGCTTCTCATAATAGTACCCACTTGTCACCTACATTGAATTTTTCTGACTTGCTGTTTTTGACAAGTCAGTGGCAACCATTACTGTATGAGGGAAAACTCAATTTCCTGACTGTATCAAAACCCCATTTGCAAATAAATTGAAGTCTGAAAAGAGACTGATCATTGAATTATTGACAAGACAGACATAATCTCTTTTAGTATTATCATCAGGATCTCATAAAAGTTTGGAACCATCTTTGTTTAGGATTCTGACAGCAAGACTTAGATGTATACTCTGTAAATCAATATATTCATTTTGTTCTGATCCAAAATTAAACTCCAAAGTCGGATCATTACAACCAGAAGTTGGAAAATATTCTTGTGCGGTTCCAGAATTATAATTTGTTAAAATTTTTGTATTGATAAAAAATATTCAAGCACGAATGTGTAAACGTTGCCATGGTGTGAATAGAATAAAATAATGTTAGCCTACATTCATATTTACACTAAATATTTAAAAAGATCGTATTTTGAAATGTTTTTCTTACTGACTTTGCGTGATTTTTCACCGTATTTTTTGCAATATTTAACATGCGATTTTTTATAACCCGCTTTATATTTTTACCTTCCACAATGTCATTTAAATCGGATAGTGATTGATCCAAAAGTTCATCACCCAGATTAGAAACGACATTTTTTAATGGAGGGATTAATCGTAGTGCAAGTGCAATAGCCACTCTACCTAAACTTGATATAATACCAAAACCACGTTGTCGTGTAACACCTCTGAGGTTATTACCACTTGCCTGATCACTGTAATATTTATCCATTATATGATTTTTTTTACTTTGATTCAGCTATTTATACCGTTATTTGTGGACAGCATTTGATTAGTTCTTGATTATAAAATTTGCCATTAATTAATTCATTATTGTTAGACCATGATTTCAACTGGTATGTTATTGGAATTGTATTTAAAAATTTATTAATCATAAAAACTTCTTTTTGAAATTGAGCTTTGAATCCACGTCGAAATGAAAAATCCGATTTTGAAATCCTTACCAGATCTCCCATGTTGAACTTTGTTTTTTGTTTCATTAAATTTATTCTTCACTGGCAATTTTCCCAACAAGCATTGGTACATGTTCTTTTTAACATCTTTTGGAGCCATTTCAATAGTTCTATTCACTCGTGAATTCAAAACCCATGTAAAATGTCCCAGTTTGTGAACATATCTTAAGCTCTTTGAATAATTCAAATATTTAAATATAATATCTTTCAAACTGCAAATTGCACGTTCAGCACAAACAGATTTTAGATTTGATTTTGAACTGTAGATTCCTATGCCATTTTTTGCGCAAAATTTTGAAAACTCACCTTGAAATTCTACCCCTCATTCACACCAAAGCTTATATACCCTTTTCCATCCGCTCAGCTTTTTAAATGCGGCTAAAACATTGGTTGATTGTTTGTTACGCAATGCCTGTAACAGCTTTATTATATTTTGCCAATGTTTCCACAACTGCCAGATCAATCCCCAAAATTTGGTCAATATCAAAGGCTATAACTCGTAAGCGAGAAAATCGTCTAATAGGCTTTTTGTATAAAGTGTATGTGTCAATAGATTGCAGAAACCGTTCTGCATCAGATTTCGTTGCATTGGGAAATTTTTCTTTTGCTTTTTTGTAAAGTTCATTAATACTCCCAAAGCTCACGGGGAGGAACTTAGTCCAGAGTAAATTTTTCTCAAATACTTTTCCATTATTAATTCCATACTGATAGTTTTATTTGTTTTAAAACTTCATCGTTTTGTACAATGTCTGAAGGTAGGAAATTTCCGATATCTTTTACAATCAATCGCATTGTTGCATTCAACTTTTTACCAGGTGTATCAATAAAACTTTTCAATATTCTATACGGCATAGATACAGACTTGGAATGTATCATTTTTCCATGTATGTAAACATTTGTGGTTTCAAGAAATTTTTTCACGGGATCATATCCATTTTGAAGTTGAGTTGCAGGGGGTGCATCAATTTTACCTGAATATCATCATCAATATGAACCTCGTCCTGATTTAATGATCTGTCAATTGTGCAATTATTTCGTTCTCTAATTAATTCGTTGTACTTCACAATGTGAATTAATTCCATTTCACTAGTGCGAGTCAAAATGATTAAACACAAACATTATGTATTATTTATTGCAATTTGTAAAATACAATTAAAAAAATGAATTCCTATTTTGGACTGTAAGAGGTGAATCTTTCTAGTTGTGGAGGAGCATGCGTTAACATAATGCTCACCAATGTACGATATTTCAAAAAACTGTCCTTCTCTGATCCCAACGGAATAACATCCTGTTGAATATTATACACAATCTGAGATATAAAATTACAGATATTTTTTTCACAAAGTAGCTGCATTTTGGTTTTTCTTGACAAGCCTTGAATTAAGTGTAAGAAATTGCAGTTCTCTATTAGTTCCATAGAATATTTGTCTGCTCTCTAAGTAGGTGGATAGTCGTAAACAATCTGGGTGCTTGGTAGAAAATCTATGAATAAATAACCAAATTTACGCCCATTTGTGTAGCCAGCATTCGAATTTGTAGAGTATCTCGTAAATTTTTAAATAAAAACAAACCAGATGCGTTTAACTGAATTGTTCTCGAAAATTTTGACTTAGAAAAAACGCTATGTGTAATTAGAAATATCCCAATGTTTGAATGTCTTGCAGTCGTTACTAAACTCACAAAACCAAGTGAATTAAATATTTCCTCACCAAGGTCATCAAATAACAGCAGTGAATTGTTTATGCCTGAATCTACAAGTTTCAACAGCTTTTCCTCTGAATATCCTTCTACAAATTTAACATTCATTTTTCTATTAATTTCTTTATTGTACGCTGCTTGCATACATTTGTAAAATACAAATGCTGTTTTAAACATTGCAAAATAATTTTTTCTCATTAGTTCAAGGAAGAGATGAGTTTTACCAGAATGACTTGGCCGAAAAAAATCCAAAAAAACTCTTTTTGCATAAGTACTGACATAATAACAAGGATCCATTATATATGATGATAGCAAAGTCTAAATTGGGTTATTTTAAACAAAAATTGCACAGTGAAACACAAAAAGTTATTTAATAATTTTATAAAAGCAGAAGTTCAAAGCCTGTGATTAGAATAAATGTTCTTATCACTGATTGGCTTAAAATGCATTATATGTTCAATTTTGATTGCCTGTGAGTGTAGCTAGAATATTTTCAAAAAGTTAAGTCACACTTCTTTTTGAAATTTTCGCAACATGCAGTAGTACATTGCATATATCCCAAAAAAACATTCACAATTTAACTTTTACTTTACATTCAAATCACATCTGTTTTCCAACAAGCAAGGTAAGATTTTTAATTAATTAAACTTATAACATAATTCTAACTATAAGACTATTCTCAATTTCATTAAATCATACACAATATGTCAAATATTAAAATAATAACACTAGCTACATGTATATATACTAAAAATCAAATGAATCCTATATTTTATAACTAGCAAATAACAGAAACTTATTATTTTAATAACTTAGTTGAATATAATTGACTATGTCATGTAATTTACTACTATGAAAAACATTAGTTTGTTTTTAGTTATTTAATAATATTTTTAGAATAATGAACTCCAATAACAGAATCGATGTTCAAACCTTACAGAATTGGAATGAACAATACTCCAATATTATGGAGGCTTTGCTAAATGCAGAATCAAATGAAATTTCATTTGATAGTGTAGCATAAGTTTTTTAAAAACTTAAAATCCGATTATTAAGCAGTGTTGGGAAAAAATCCGATTTAAATTAAAAAATCAAAAAAATCGGATTTTTTGATTTACATCGGATTTATTGATTTAAATCGGATTTTTTTACCTAAATTTCAATTTTACCCAGACAATTTTCCAAGGTAGCAAATATTAGAAATCCTTTTGATACTACTATTTATGAAATACGATAATTTCATCAATTTGAAATAAACTGAAGATAAAAAACATGCAAAACAACATTTCAGGGCTGACCAATTCATTCCAATATCAGGGCAATGACTTCAAAACAATTAGAATACACTACTTGCATCTCTTTTAGTGTACTTGATTTAAATCAATAATTTAACTAATAATGTGCTTTGATTTAAATCATGATTTAAATCCGATTTAAATCAATGATTTAAATCAAGTGATTTAAATCAACCAACACTGTTAAGTCAGAATAAATAAGTTCAAAATAAAAAATTTGTGCCTTAGATTTAACATTGAAACTCCCTCCCCCTATATGATGTTGAGCAAGATAATAATCTCCTCAACTGTCAATCCTCGCAATGCAGCAGTTCATCAAGTAATGAATTTTGAAGTAATTTAATTTTAGTTATTGTTATTAACTAATTACTTAGAGTCAATGGTCAGAATATTATTGTGGGCAAGTTTCTGGTGTAATGGATGATGAAACAAAAAACAAATTGCAATTTGTAAGTTTCAAACTATCATTGGCAAAATAAAATATTGATTTTGGAGGAATGGTCACCAGAGTATTAATCGGAAATTTGTAAAGCAATGACCAGTTACCAAAACTGTGTCTTTTGATATGATCTCTACAATGATCCTGCCCATATTGTCTCTCACATGAATACAATGGCAACTGAAATGGTAAGAAATTTTCTAACTGATAATATTTGAATTTAAGTAATTAGATGAGTAATGACCAAGCAAATTCTACTGGCCATCAAGTAGGTGGTGGGAAAGACGTGATTGTCTGAGGTATGGATTACCAAGTATTATTCACATATTTATATACAAATTTATAGTAGAACAGAATTGTTAATAAATTTCAATAGTGTATTTTATCTTTCCAGCGGTTACTCATACCAGTAATTTTCTAAATGATTCATATTTAGATGGGTTATTACGGGGGCAATGTCACTGAGCAGGGAATTGCGTAGTCAATTATCATTATTAAGGAAATTAGCCCTTAGAAAATTATCTTAAATTTCAATATTGGTCAATGAAAGTTAATTTCACATCTGACTGTTAATAATTTTATATTTATATTTTCAGAAATTTTGAAATATAAATAAAGCCCTTAAAATTAGTCATATAATTACAATTAGCAATTTATAGCAATTATATTTTTCACAAAAAAAACAATCTTTTTGCATTGTTTATATGAAAAGAAGTTATTAGATAAAATGTAAGTATTCATCTGGTATAATCAAATCAGTTTTTAATTCTTTGATATATTTATTTTCATTTTTATTATTACTAGTGATTATTGGTTTGGTTAAAGTTATTGTGCATAATTTCATATTTTTATATTTTCATTCTGACATAATTATCTAATTCATAACTCATCTGAAAGTAACTGTAAATTCTAATACAACTTAAAACTTATAAACATTAACATAAATTAATATTATATATAGTTGCTGCAAGTTATTAAAACCAAAACCATATTCCTTTCCCAATCATTTGCATTTACAGCAAGAATTTAATTTAATAACATTTTACAGACAAATTTGATAATATTATTAACCCATATCAGCCAAGGCTAATAACTATAGTTGGTGAAATTTAAAAGTAATTGCTAACGAAATATTCTTTTTTAGACCCAATTGTATGTCTTAAACAACTGCCCAGCCTACTATATATAGTAGGTACAAAATTAGGAAAAGTATTGTTTTGTGAAAAAATACCTATGTAAATATGATCAGAGAGTCCCAGAGACATCATTTACACAGACAAAATATGAAAAAAATTGGGCTGTAATGTTTTAATTTTATCAAAAACAAACCATTTTTGATATTAAAATATATTTAGTGAAACTCCACCTGCCAAAAGTAAATATCACTGTGGGCATTGTAGCTATGCATGCACTACTCCACGTACAATGCATCATCATTTGAAAAATGTACATAAGACTCATGGGGTACATTTTTGTCTTAATTGCAGAATATATTTTAATAGTAAAAAAAGGTATGAAAATCATCTATGGAATATACATAATCAGAGAAATTTTAATAATAATACATCCAACAATGTGTGCAACCAAACAACTTGTACTGCAGTAGCATGTAGGGGAACAATTGCATGTTACAGGTCAAATAACCTTGACTCAATTGATATATATATATATATATATATATATATATAAGGCACTTGAAGAAGCTTTTGATGAGATTTCCAAAATAATTTGTCAAGATGTAGGAAACATTTTTCAGCAAAAGTTTATCTCTCATATGAGGCAGCCTTAACATGTGAAGAAAATGGAGAAGTGAGGCAAGTAATTTTGCATCCTACAAGTTCAGCTGTTTCTGTTTTTC
>CABFPE010000052.1:1449799-1461662 GCA_900660155.1 Hofstenia miamia | reverse complement strand
AATTTTTAATAATAATACAAAAAACAGTGTGTACAACAAAACATTGTACTGCAGTAGCATGTAGGGGAAAACTTGCATGTTACAGATCAAATAACCTTGACTCAATATATATATATATAGCACTTGAAGAAGCTTTTGATGAGATTTCCCAAATAATTTGTCAAGATATGTAGGAAACATTTTTCCGCAAAAGTTTATCTCTCATGTGAGGGCGCCTTAACGTGTGAAGAAAATGGAGATGAGGCAAGTAATTTTGCATCCTACACGTTCAGCTGTTTCTGTTTTTCTTTCTGGATTATCACGACCAATTTTCTATCATCTTGTTGATGAAATTGCAAATTATCTTTCAATATATGCTACAAATGGTAGTAATTGGGTACTAAAAAACATAAACAATATTACCCTTAAAATTGGAAAATACAGACCTAGCTATGGTGGAAGTTTTATACCATTACCTGATTATTTAAAAAACAACAATTTCATTGTTAATCCAAAAACTCGTACTGAAATAATTGTTTTATTTATGCTGTGCTAGCTTTTCTGCATCAAGAAATTAAGTAACAAATGAGTTAGATGTTTCCATGCTAACATTTCCAGTTTTGCTTAATGAAATTCCAGAATTTGAAAGGGTGAACAATATGTCAATCAATGTTTATGCTATAAACAATCACTGGCTCATACACACATACATTTCTAAAAAATCCATTACTCACACTGTAAACATTTTACTTCTTGAAGAAAACAAAAACCATTTTGCCTGCATTACAAATTTGAATGGTTGTATTAGATTTTTTAAAAATATGCATTTAGGCCAATTTTGTCACAAATGCCTTTCAGGATATAGAGATGCAACAAATTTTCACAACCATATAAATAAATGCATATAAAAGTATGAACCAACAATAACATTTACCAATCAGGATAACAAAATTGCATTCAATGCATTTGGGAGTCAATATTTTGTACCAATCATATCATGTTTGGACATTGAAACCATATCAAGGAAAGTTCACAATGTCTACAACTATTTTTGAACATAGAAAGGGTCAATTTCCATACTCATGGTTTGATTCATTTGAAAAATTTGTGGAAACAGAGCTTCTACCACTAAGTGACTGGGAAAATAGATTAACAGGAAAGTACCATTTACAGAAGAAGAACTTCATTTTGAGCATGTGAATACTTGGAAATTGGGTAAATGTGTAACCTTTAGAGATTTCCATAATAACTATCTCATAACAGACACCCTTCTTTTATCTGATTGTATTTGTGAATTCTGTATTGAGGCAATGAAAACTTATTCCCTGGATCCTGCACATTTTTATACACTTTCAAATTTTAGTTGGAATGTGATGTTAAGAAAGATAGGAATTTCTTTGGACTGTATTTCAGATATTGATCAACTTGAATTTATTGAAAGTGGGATTCAGGGTGGAATGTCTGATGCATTTTCCGAATGGTTGTTTAAAGCCAATAATCCATTTGTGGAGGACTATGACCCCACTAAGGACAGTACATGGGGGTTGTATCTTGATATCAATAATTTAAATGGGGCATAGTGACCCAAAATCTACCTGTTGGTGACTTGCATTGGACTACCAAATCACTGAAAGAGATACTTCAAACACCTGAAAATTCAAGCACAGGATACACAGTGATGGTTGATTTGTCCTATCCAAGTCATTTACATTATTGTCACTTTGACTTTCCTTTAGCTCCACAAAAAATGATAATTGAGGATCACCATTTATCTCCTTATCAACAGCAAATTAAGCATAGTTTGAATATTAAGACAGGTAAGGTGCCAAAATTAGTTCAGACATTTTTTGATAAAGAGAGATACACAGTCCATTATGAGACTTTAAAATTTTATGTTTCACAAGGTTTGGAAGTAACTAGGTTTCATAAGGCACTAGCATTTGAACAGTCACAGTTTCTAAAAGAATATATTGACTTAAATACATAAGAGATGAAATGCTTCCAATGAGTTTGAGAAAATTTTTTATAAAATGATGTCCAATTCAGTATTTGGAAAAACTTTAGAATCATTGTGTAATAGGTCAAAAGTTAAGTTTGTGAATTCACAGGAATCTGCAGAAAAGTACATTATCAAACCTGAATTTAAATCATTTAATATTATTAATAAAGATTTGGTTCAAGTTATGTTGCATCAAGAAAAAATCCACTGGAACAAGCCAAGCTACATTGGTATGACAATTCTAGATCTTTCAAAGCTTTACATGTTTATGTTCCACTATAAAATAATGAAACAAACATTTAATGATCGAATTACCCTCTTGTATTCAGATACAGATTCATTACTATATAAGATTAAAAGTCAGAACATCTATGATGAACTTCCAAGATTGTCGTCTCATTTTGACTTTTCTAATTATTCAGTTAATTCTACACTGTATGATGAAACAAACAAGAAAATATACTTAAAAGTAAAGGATGAATTAGGAGGGAAGATTATAACACAGGTAGTGGCACTTAAGGCTAAAATGTATTCAGTACAATACATTAACACAGATGGAGTGTACAATGAGAAGGCTAGTGCAAAGGGTGTAGTAGGACCAGTAAAAAAATCCATGAATTTTGATGTTTTTAAAAATGTTTTGGAAAAAGAATTGATTGAAAGAAGAATGATGACATCTATTCGCTCACACAATCATTCAGTCACAGTAGAAACTGTAAACAAAATTGCATTAACCCCATATGAAGACAAGAGATTTTTGGTTGGACCTGTTCAAACCTTGCCATATGGACATAGAGGTATGTTACATTATGCATTTATTATATTAACTAATGTTTAATTAATTTAGCTACCTCCAGTGCATTCCACAATAAATGCAACAATGATGATGATATGTCAAGTCCAAAGAGAAGGAAAATTGGTATTATTTACAAATGTATATAGAAAATAACATTTCTTTAGATCAGCCATGCTGCTCATATACATGATTTTTTGGCATAGTTTAATTACAGTGTTTCTTCAATGCCAAGGTTTTTTTTAAATATATTAAAGTGTATAAGATTAAATTTAATTTTAGATGTTGGTATGGATTGATAAAAATTGCCATGATTTTGAATGAATTATTTTAAACAAAGGTTTGCTTACAAATATTTTGAACAGAAAATTTATATTGAATTTAGATGGGGACCAAAAGCTAAAGAAGTGGCATAGGGCTCTGGGCAAAGAAAGCTACTAGAAAAAGATAATCCTAGCGTGCTATGCTGGATGCCTCTTGGGCAGTGCGGAAATTCTAGCAATTTATATATATATATATATATATATATAATTTATTTATTACAAACAAATAATCAAACTTAAATGTCAAATTAGTTGAAAATTTCTTTTTCTAAATAAAATTTTATATATTTTGCATAGTTTTTTTATAACACTAATTCAATTTATAAGAATATTGTTTGTGTGTATGTGTGTGTGTGTATTCATTCACATAAACATTTGCGAAAATGTTGTTTTTGAAATAGCTGGATAGTCTAATGCTGTTCCTGGTGGTGGCGAAAATATTTTTCAGCGATTGAACTCTGTCACTGAAACACCAATATTAAGATCGTGCTCAGCCAGTGAATTGGAGAAGGGCATTTGGTATACAATTCGCGATTCAATGCAAGTGCCAACAAAGTTTGGTCCTGCAATACGACTAACTTTGGAAAGTAATCTCTGCTTTTTTATTCCAAAGCGATATGGCGATGCTGTTGGCGATGATTACAAGAAGTTGATAAATGCCAAAGTTATTCGTTGTGAAGATGAGCCANAAGTGACTCAAATATTTTGTTGGTGTGTTTGTGTTTCAATAATATTGGACTACATCTTTATTTTTTCATGTTTTACATTTACATGTATGGAATAACAGTTTTACTTTAAAAATATTATATTGTTTTCTATTAGTTCAGTTAGATAACAAAGTCATTTTGTTAAGTTTATTTTAAAAACATTACATGCATGAATATTTAAAAAATTAAATTTTACTTAAAATTCATTTGTTAACTAAAATCTTAAATATAAATAAATTATTAGTCAATAATACCAACAAGTGAAGCCTGTTGCAAAATTTCATACTCGTGAATATTACTCATTCCCGAACCCAAAACCGAACATGAATCACCACCCCGAATGACTCACGTGACTCACTACCGAGTATGACTAATGTGCAACAGGCTTCACTTATATATATACTACTGATATAATTAGTCAACAATGTATTATCACAAAGCATGATGTAAGAACCCAGCTAACAATGTCATGTATTTTAACAAAAATGTGTTCAAGCAAGGCAAATGAAATTGGCCCCATAAATAAATGAGTCACTATAGCAAGTACATGTTTATAAATCATTGTGAAAAAACACATTTAGCATAACATTTGATCATTTTTATAATTCCATCATATGTACACACATAACACATAGTGCAAATATTAGCCTAACACGGTTAATTGAATTACAATGGAAATTGGAGNAAATAATGAAACAAACATTTAATGATCGCATTACCCTCTTGTATTCAGATACAGATTCATTACTATATAAGATTAAAAGTCAGAACATCTATGACGAACTTTTAAGATTGTCATCTCATTTTGAGTTTTCTAATTATTCAGTTAATTCTACACTGTATGATGAAACAAACAAGAGAATATACTTAAAAGTAAAGGATGAATTAGGAGGGAAGATTATAACACAGGTAGTGGCACTTAAGGCTAAAATGAATTAAGTACAATACATTAACACAGATGGGGTGAACAATGAGAAGGCCAGTGCAAAGGGGGGCCACTCGAGTTATTTTGCAATCCAATAAAAAACCCTAGATTATGAGACTGTATTTTTGAATTTCACTTTTAACACAACTTTTGGTTAATCAGCTTGTTTGTTTTCAATTCACGTTTTACTTTTTAAAAAATGTCTTTCAATAATGTCAGCAATGGAACCAACAGTTTGAAGATATCATTGATCAGAATTTATATAAAGATCCACTGGACATATCTTTCAACAAAACACTGTAGGTTTTTTATTTAACTTTGTTCTAGGCTTTACAATCTAGAAATATTTATTATGTAATGTTTTTTGTATTAAACAGATGTTTTTAGTTTTCACCAGCTAAGAAATGTTTATTATACACTTTCATTTTTTAAAAACAAAAGTTTTTACAATGCAGCTCAATATAACATCTCACTTTTTCATAAAATATTTTATTATATTTGCTAAACAAATATTGTTAGTTTTGATAATATTCCAGAAGAGCCTAATCAACATTTGGAAAAATTTCACGAATGATCACAAACATTTGAGAACCAAGTTGATGAAATGATGCTAAATTATGAAGAAAATCAAATGGGGTGTGGTGACAATCAACCCCAAACACTGTGACTATGCCTCAAAACATGAGTTCAACTGCATGTGTAGATCAATTAGCATGCCTTTTGAAATTGGGTTTGCCATCTTTTACATTTTAAAAATGAGCTAGAATTTTTTACATATAACTATATAGAGTCAATATTTTTAATTCAAAAAACATGGTAAAACACAATTATTTTTAATTGGTGTTATTCACCAGTCATTTTTTTAAAAATTAATAAAACCCATGTCATATAATTGAAAAAGCAATTAGAGGTTTACTGTTTAAACTAATAAGGTTTTTTTAAAAAACACTAGTACAATTTTCAAAAAACAAGATGATTTATTACATCAGTGAAAATATTTCTCAAAAAATGCACAAGTGTCTGTTCATTTTTAAATTTAAAAAAAGATGGTATCAAAATAATTGATTTATCATGCTTACACTCTCTCAATTATTATAGATGTTGTGTGAAAAAATGAATTTTATTCATGGCTCCATTTCCTAGATATTATATTTTAAAGTTAAGATTTAACATATTACAAAATCACTATCTCTCTCCCTATGTGTATTTAAATGTTACACATTGCAGTGGTTATATGTTAAATGTATTCTCACTATTTTGTTTAAGAATGCATGCGTATTATCTGATCTTACTGAATGTGTTTTATAAATGTTTACAATACACTATCAATTTTATCTAATTACTGTTTTGGGTGAATGCATAATTTAATTGTTATAATGTCAATTTATATAATTTATGTTTTTTGGAGTGAATACTCAATTTATTTAATTGTTACAATGTCAATTTACATATAATTCCCATTTTTCTCAACACAAGATGTTATGGAAATAATGTTTTATTTCTCACTTATGAAATTGAATTTTATTCACAGCTCAATCTCATTATGTCCGAGTTTAAAAAGATGGAAGGAAATTCTTTCTCATTCATTATAGAACATTGTGTGTCTCCTCATTTGCACTTTAAGTTAATGTGCTACAAGATTGTCATCTCTGTGTAATTATTTTTAAATTTACCATTAAGTACAGGGTGAGTCAGAATAGTGGACTCGAGTTTCCATCGAGATTGTGGCAGATAAAGCCAAGGAATAAACGTGCTTCAACATGTTATGCTATATTGTTTGAATTAATTATTATTTATATTATCATTTATTTGATATAAATTGTTTGTTTTAGTTATTGGATTTGAATTTATGAGATGGCTTACACTATTGAAGAAAAGGTTTATTTAGTATCTTGGTGTATTACTTATGAAAACGCGGAAGAAAGTCGCAGGTTGTTTGAGGATAATTTTGGTAAAGAAGTGCCAGAAAGGAGCACAATTCATAAGTGGAAGAAAAGGTTATTTGAGACAGGAAGTGTGAATGACAGGTCCAGATTTGGTCGCTGAAGCACCGAAACAGTTGGAGAGAACAAGGAGAACGTTTTGGCGTGTGTAAATGAGAATCCCCGTGCATTGACAAGAGGTATTGCTGATGAGGTTGTTACGTCTCAGTCTATTGTCAGCTTTTGTATGACGGCGAGGCTGATAGGCGGTTACAATTTGCACAAATAATGCACCAGAGGTTCAATGACGATCCAGCCTTTTCGGGCAAGTTTTGTTTCTCAGATGAATGCGTATTTCATCTCAACAGTGCGGTCAATAAACACAACGTCTACTACTGGGAACCCACAATCCCCAAATCCTGTGTGAAAACCCAGGTCATACGCCATCACTTACCGTGTGGGCCTGCATCAGATATTATGGTGTCATTGGTTTTGACATTTCTCAACAAACAATGACAGGAGAGCGATATTTTGAAGTGATCCGGGGAAAGGTTTTGCCAAATTTTTCGCATGGAATTGGAAGATCACGATTGTTTCAACAAGACGGAGCTCCTCCGCATTATTCTCTTCATGTGCGTCATTTCTTAAACGAAAATTTGGATAGAAGGTGGATAGGTCAGAGAGGCCCCATTGAATGGCCCGCAAGGTCTCCCGACCTAACACCCTGCGATTACTGGTTGTGGGCCTACTTACGCCAACAGCTCTATCCAACTGCAGGTTTTTTGTATCCCAGTGTCCATGCCTTAGGCCACAGGATCGCAGAAGAGCTGCAGCAAATACCTCAAGATATGATTCGGAGAAGTATGAATAATTTCCGTGTTCGCGTTCAGAAAGCCATAGATGTTAATGGGGAGCACTTCGAAATGTGAAATGCAAGTGACATTTACATTCCTGAAATTTTTTCCCGAGTTTATAAAAATATATCTAACTTGTGATGACTTTTATTTTGGGTATTAATTTCGGGTCCACTATTCTGACTCACCCTGTATTTAGCCAATTAGACATTGAGTATTTTCTCAATATGCATTGTTAACATTTTAAATGTAATTAACATTTTATAAGGAGAGTTATTATTGAATAGCTAAATGTATACCTTTGTTTAATTTTACATGTGCATGCATTATCTAATTTTACCAAATACTGATTATGTGTTTCCAATATATTGTCAATTTTTTATCTGACACCCAGTTTTTTTAGGGTGATCAATACACATGGTGTTAGCATTTATTTAATTTAATATAATTTTGTTTAAAAAGTTATTCAAAATAATGCATGCATATTATATGATTTTATCTACCTATTACTGATTACATGTTTTACAATGAATTGCTATTTTCTCCTATAATGTGGTTATGCATATTTTGTCTCTTTGTGATGAAAAAATTAGTGTTGTTTTTGCGTTGAGTAAGCCATCACCAATGTAAATACTTTTTTCCCAATGCATACTGCTCTTTAAATATAATGACCAGCCTTCCATTCCCACCTTGCTAAAAAAATTTAAATTTAGTTCTACAAGCAGTCTTGGTCAGCCCCCCATTTTTCAATGCGCTCATTGTGCATATAGTAACTCCAAACCCTATGCAGTACAAGGTCATATAAATAAGAAACAAAAAATCACAGGTGTATCTATGCACTGAATGCAAATTATTTTTCCTTAATGAGGGATTGTTTTAAAAACACATTACTGTTGTCCATGAATGATCAGCACCACTACCCATTGATGAGATTAATTTATACAAGACAAATACAGTGTGTAAAGGAAGATTTGCCTGTTTTGAGAGCCAGCAATTGAATGTGGTGGACATTTATTCACGATTCCATCTCGCCTATCTATTTATTGCAAAAATCATTAAGGAGGATGTGGCCAAGCATTACTTTGCCAAAGTTTATTTGATTTCTGAGGTAGAACTATCACGAACCAATGGGGATAAAGAGAAGCAAGTCATTCTCCATCCTACCAAGCAAACCAGATTCAGTGTTTTGCATGGTACTTTGTGAGGCAATGTATTCTTGAATGATGAATGAGCTCACAAATTACATCAGCATTTAGGCAAACATTGGATCAAACTGGGCTGTGAAAAACAAACAATGTAGGGCTACATATTGCCAAGTATAGGCCAACCTGCACTGGGACATTTATCCCACTACCAGATTGTTTGAAGCACAACAGTTTCCTGGTAAACCAATGCATTCTGTGCACAGTTTTGGCATGCCTGCATCCAGAAGTTAAAGATAGAAATAGAGTAACTCCCTTAACCCATTAATGGCAATTGGCAACAATTGTTGCCACTCCCATTTTGTATTTTTGTCCTAAAAAATATCATGATAAGGCTTCACCACTGACATTGCATTCTTCCATGTATGATTGATGCTTTTGTAATGTACAGTGGCCGCCAAAAGTTTTAAGTCACTAGCCAGAAAGCAACTATAATAAACTTAAATACATATATATATACATAAAGTACTAATTTGTAAGGTAATTGAGCAATAAAGTACTACCAGTGATTGACCAATAGGAATATAGTCATATAATTATATATAAATGCACAATGTCATGCATTTCATCATTACTATTAATAATGCCAGGTAAGCAATTGACACTCAAAAAGAGGGCACAAATTGTCGCGTTACAAAATATTGGTTTGTCAAATTGTGCTATAGAGGCTCAACTTGACACTACACAAGCCACTGTTGGCTATACAATTCGATGACATGATGAATTTAATCAATATCATTCCCTTCCGCATTCAGGAAGGCCTCACATAACAAGGAAGCAAACCAATTGGGTTATCCGGTGAGCAGTGGTCGTCAAACCAACTACTTCTGCAATTGCAATACAAGTTTCACTTGACAGCCTTCCCATCAGGCCAAGTGTACGCACTATACAGCGTCGTTTGCAGAATGAAAGTGGTCTAAAATGCTGCTGACCAGCCTGCAAGCCGCGATTATCAGTCCAAAATGTTCGAGATCATCTTAGTTTCACTGAAGCTCATGTCCATTGGGGAGTGGAAGATTGGTGCAAAGTGCAGTTCAGTGACGAGACACTGATATCACAGTTTCACACCAATGTGCAACATGTTAACCACCCTTCAGGAGAGCACAATAACCCCCGGTACGTCATTCCTACCATAAAGCATTCTCCTAAAGTGATGATATGGGGTAGCATCACTGCCAATGGATGTGAAGGGCTCTTTATTCTACCCACAAATGAAACCATGAAGACCATCAATTATCTCCAAATATTGCAAGAGAAGCTATCACAGTGGATGACAATGCACCAAACAACCATATTTCAACCTGACCAATGGCATCATATATAAGATATAGGATATGGCCCTGACCAATTTAGATATATGATACCAGTAGTGATACATAAGGAGATCCCGTCCCATTGGGACACCTTGAAGTTCTTGTAACACTTTACTGATTCATCGATATTGGAAGAGTGGTTTTAGTGAGTCATTCTACTTGTTTTGACAGCTCACTAATGGATTTTCAGTGACGTCACATACTTGATATTTTTAAGTGTATCAATTAATTGATTTTCAATTAGCTATTCATGACACTTTTTTAATTGATTTTGTGGTGATTCATTTACATGTGAGGGCCAATTTAATTTACACTGTTTTGATATAATGACTAATTTCATTGTTTGATAATATACAAGGCTATATCACATGTTACACTTGCTTGCATACATTACATTGCCTTTGTGATTATGTATTTATTGTTGAATAATTTTACAACACTTTGTTAGATACATGCATAATATTACAGACTAATTTTCCATTACATGTAAAAACTACACAACGCAATGACAAACCACACTTATCATCTTTTCCATAATTTCAAAAAGCTTACACATACAATGCTTATCTCATTTTTTGGGAATTTTTTCAAAAAGTCTTCACTTTTGTTTTAAAATTCCATGCATTTAATTCATTTTTCACAAATCAGGGAAAACTTGTTTCAATGTGTTGATATCCAAACACAGAGTGGAGAAATGTTTTGCTAAACTTAAACACTATAATTGCTTGAAATAGACGTACATTTTCAAAAACTAGATAGAAATATCCGCCAAAGCATATGAAATATACCATTGATAAATCAATAAAAATTGAAATGTCTGATATACAAGACAAAGGCAAGTTTGTTTTCACCAATATCCAAATAAAAAAATGGAATAAATATTTGCTGTGCTTAGGAATTACATGTGAAACAAAACGTATTGTATATGAGCTGTTTTTGTGCAGACCAAATGGTTGTGCAGAACTTCACTACATTTAGGAAAATTTCACAGAAGTATCACGATTTATTTTTCATAGTTGACATGGGAAATCACGATGCCCAACTTGTTATCCAGATTATTCAGTACATTGTAAGCTTATGTATCAATAATAGTAATGCATTAATTCATTCTTCCAAAGTTACCAGTGTTTCCATGTTGAATTAACCATTCTAAACACGTAAAATCTTTGTAAGTAGGTAAACAAAGCTAGTTAATAGATTTCAAACAAGGCATAATGATTGATAAAACAACCAACTGCATGTTTTTCATGCCTTCACCTTATTTCGTTGACTTTTGCGTAGCTACATACATGACTATGGTTTTCTGCTTTGTAACTTTAATGCGTAAATATGATGACACATTCATTATTCATAGTTGATGATTGGATCAAATGAATTAAGTTATTTTTGATTGGTTTATATGCTAAAAGTTTGTAATAAATAACCTGTGATTTGAACACTTTTTTCAATTTTAAATTCAGTGATGACTTCAAAAGCTGCTAGCAAATCTCGTGCTCAAAAATCTCCCAAAGATACGCAGAGCAAACAAGAGGAACTCTTGCAACCCAAAAAATTTGTTTTAAACCCAATATTACCAAAGACCATTTATTCTATAAACACTGTGGGTAATGTAGTTCAACTGGAGATGGTCAACAGCCTCAATGCAATTTCCGAAGAATGTCAGATGAAATATATCTCTGTTAGAGAATTAAAAATCTGTGAGTGGCAAAAAATACACAATATATAGCCTTCAGACAAAGTATGGCCCTGTGGTAAAAATTATACTGGAAAACGGCAACTGCTTCTTCTTACCCAAACATTATGCAGAGAAAGCTACAGGAGAAAAATATAAGATGTTTATCGGACT